>JBBPNP010000090.1:0-77794 GCA_038090955.1 Xerocomellus intermedius
ATTTCAGAGGTGTCCATCAAATTGAAGGACAAGTCGAAGTCAGCATCAGAGCAGTGTGATTCCGAGTCAATGTCTGGCTCTGATTCCGGCTGGTAGTCTTGATCGAGGGTGATTTCTAGTAGATCCTCAATGAATCCACTATCAAAGGCCTTTGCTCGGGAGGCTCTTTGCTGCTTTGCTTGTCTCTGTCGCTTCGTCGGGCGGGTCATAGGTTGGCTTCTAATGTTTATTTGTTGCCCTGAGCCACAAAAGTGAATGATTACATAATCATATGTTTTTTCAAGAATGCAGAATTACGCAAATTAGATCATATTTCAGTCTAAAAATGTAATCTCAGAGCATCCGGACTAAAATTGTGGCCTCAGCAGAGGTGCCGCCTTATGGTGACTCGCACTGTAGACTACGCGTACTATTTCTTGACGTTGGAGACGTCATTAGACTGTCAATGCTAGGGCTTATTCCTCGACGTCTGGTATCGCCACGGTCGAGAATGCCAGACCGGTCAGCGGCAGGGGCAACCTCGTGCAGAACGACCAAGGTCTGATATCTCGAATGGACGATGGCTGTTTGGTATTAGGAGATATACGATGGGGTGGTCGCTTCGCCCGTACTTACTACTACTCTTTCGTGTGTTCCCTTTCAGTGCCTTGTCCAAATATTTGTCGTCTTCATAACCATTTGCGAGCCATATATCCACTGTTCAACATGTCCCAGTCCACGAGGGGGGTTCGCCCTCGGGCATTCGTCCGCGTCATAGTGGCCCGGGATAGGCTGAGTCACACAGGGAACTCAGGGATATATAAAACCAGCAACTCTCCGTGCCTAAATCACACCGTGGATTCTCTGGACTATACCCAAACAGAAACATTCATGCCTCGAGGCCTGTTTGCTTGGTTTGGACAGGTGATATTCTCTCACAGCGACCTGCTGGTCACTGGTGCTGTTCGCCCGTGGGCAACGAATTTTACTTGATGGTCGCTATGTAGCAACGCTTTGCCAAGTCCATCGAGTGACAACGAGGCAAGGGTTCTTTAAGCCATCCAACCTGCGGTTTCTACTCTAGGCAGTGCTGATGCTCCACATGATGAGATGAAGGTGAGAGCCTCAAAACCGGTTTTCATGATTAATCAAAGCAAAAAGCACTGGATGACCGTGTCTTTGAGCGTACAAGATTTTAAGGTAAACTTTGCATACAGCATGCTTTCCGGACATCGCGTGGCAAGTGGAATGTATAAAAGCTCGTGGATATGGTCTCTTCAGGCCAGGCTTTCATCGTTTGGACGATGTACCGCTCTCCTACATTTGCCATGCTCTTCAACGTTGCCCTTTTCAGTAGCTTGTTGCTCGTTCCTGCGGTTCTGGCTGTTCCCTCTGCGTTAGGTGCTCGCATTGCGCGCCGCCGTGCGGTCCGTCAGTCCCAGGTCAACAACCATATTGAGCAGGCTACTGGCGCTGTTTCCAACACACAATACAGCGGAAATTGGGCTGGTGCTGTCTGGGTCAAGGGTAACGTGCGTAGCATCTTCCACGGGCTATTCTGTGATCGTCATCGACCTCACCCGCATCTCGTTTCATATCACAGGGAACGTTCACCTGTGTCACCGGGACGTTCATCGTCCCCACCCCATCGGGTTCGACCGGGGCTGCTGCCGCCGCCTGGGTTGGCATCGATGGTGACACTTGTCAAAGTGCTATCCTCCAGACTGGCGTTTCGTTCACCGTCGAAAGCGGTCAACCCAGATATGATGGTAAAGAGACGCTTGACTATGCATTCGCCGCGTGTCTCACCGTTTCCTTTTCACGAACAGCCTGGTACGAGTTGTTCCCCGCTCCTTCCTACGATTTCTCAGGCATCTCCATCTCTGCTGGCGACGTCGTCAAACTCACCGTCACCGTGTCCTCGACGACGTTCGGCACTGCCGAGATCGAAAATCTGACCAACGGCCAGACGGTGTCCAAATTTCTGACTTCCGACGTCCCTCTGTGCGGTCAGAACGCGGAGTGGATCGTCGAAGATTTCACGTTGGGCACGAGTCAAGTTCCATTTGCCGACTTTGGCACGGTCGCTTTTATGAACGCGGAGGCCACCGGGAACGGGACCGGGACGTATACGCCGTCTGGCGCCATTCTCTTCGACATTGAGCAGAACGATCAAGTATTGACCTCTACGTCGACGAGCGGATCTTCGGTCATCATCCAGTACGTGCCAGTGTAACTTGGGGAATTGGCCTGGGTTATTTATAGGGAGAAACGGACTACCCCTTGCATGTCTTCCTCGCATATTCCCATTTATTATACCTCCAAAGTGCCATCAGTGTCGTCCACTGTGTATGTATGTATTTACGAGTCATCTGTGCCGTTCTCCGTGACGGAGCGTGATCGTTCGACCCCAACGTGTGCAAAGTTGGGGTCGAACTTGAGGTGATTGTGTTCCTATTTTGATCGGTCAACTCAGTACTGCCATACCGTGATTCAGAGTTGCTAATGTACTCGTCAGAAGTTGGTTGATGAGTTGGGATATATATTAGTGTGTCCTGTGAGCGCATGCAGAGTATAATGATACCTGTCCATGAAACCGGAATCTATGCCTTGACGTGACTAGCTGAAGATACGATAATTTTCCTACGGGGCTGGCGCGAGCTACGACACTCCACTGCTCTCCCGCCTTTGTTCCCGCCTGAGAGCGGTCGTCCGAAGCAACCACGCCAGATTCTCGTACACGACAAACGTGACACATGTCCCAGGGAGGACGCGAACAAAGTTTGTTCCAAGGCCGCGGTAGAACCCTTGAATGCCTTCGCCTTTCCATGTTCGTTTGATGGTGGTGGGGATATCAGGGTATAAGTGCGTCGTGGCATTGTTCTGTGCAATGCGAGAATACGTGAGCCACGTCGGACGGACAACGAGGAAAGACGGGCCCCACTTGTAGCCGCGAACGAATGACTTGGTATGGATACGTGATCGCGAGCGCAAATAACTTGCTTGCGCCCGACATGACGGTATAAGCCGTGTTGGACTGCGTGAGGGCGCAAGTGAGTCATTCAAGAAGCGCAGATCAGCGGTCGTCATACGTACGAGTTTATCGTCCTCTGGGGTCATCGTTTTGCCTGCCCTCGCGAACTGCCTCCGTTTTTGCTCAAAGCCCCACCGCTTCATCTCTTCGTAGGACATGAACTGCACTGCGCCACTGCTGACGCCGACGAGTGCGAGCGACGTCCCCTTCCACAGACCGCGTATGCCCTCTGTGCTGTAGATGGACGAGAACCCGTCTGTAACGGAGATGTCTGAGAGCACGTGAGGTAGCCAGACCGGAAGCACGCACGCCAAAGCCCCCTGTAAGACTTGGGGGCGTCTGCACGCGTGGTGAACATGCGTACTTTGACGACCCATATTGGATTGGTCATGATGGCAGTCGCAGCACCTGTCAGGCACGTCAGGACACGTTGAAGGGCAAAAGGACAGGATGCGGACTTGCTTGTGCAGCACAGAGGAGGTAGGCACCGGGGGACAAGCGGAAGCTTGGGTCGTCGCCCGTGGCGCGTTTCTTGAGCATGTTGTAGCTGGCAAGATGGATGATGAGCAACGGGACACGATCCGGGTGCGGTCATGGACGGACAAGAGAAAGTAGAGACCCCAGCTGGAGGCGTTGCCGGCGACGTTGGGACCTACGCCGCGGTAGAGACCTCTCCAGCCCTGCTCTGCCTGTACGTCACGGAGGGAGTACCATATTTGCTTTCCGATCCCAGCCTGGGGCTTTGAAGTCGATACTTGGAGCTTGACTTTGAGGAGGTCGAGGGGGTGCATGCAGAGGACGGCGACGACACCCGCGCCGAGGCCTGCTGCGGCATGGTCCTGAGAGCCGGTGAGTGTGGAGATCCGGGGAGTGAGAGGGACTACGCACCAGCGCCGTTGTCGGAAAGAAACTCGGCGGGTGTTTCATAGCAAGTCACAAAGTGCGTCTTACATAACGTTTCTGCAATAGACATTTGTGCTACGAGGGTCCTGTTCCAAACACGTCCATTATGGCCCGTCTCTTCCACCCGCCCACGGGCGCAAATTACTAGCGATTCCGTGCCCCTTACGACCTCGACCTCTGCCGGCACCGCTTGGCACCTCCTTCCTTCTCCCCGACCATGCGCACCTCGACGCTCCCCATCGCGATGCTCTCGCTCGCCCTGTGCGTCAGTGCTGCCCTCCAGCCTTTCCTCCGAGTACCAGCCATCTCCGCCGCCGAACTCACAAGGCGACAAGTCAGCATCGGATCCCCGTCCCCCGTCCCCTCTCAATGCACCCCCACTTGCAACCCCGTCAACGACGAGATCAACCTGGTCAGTGCGGTCTGTCCTCCCCGCGTCGGAGTTGCAATCCCCATGGCTCGTTTCCTCTTCGTCCGCGACCGCTACTGAGCTAGAGATGTCCTTTCTAGGGTTGCCCCGTCACCGCATGCTGCACCACCACCTTTGAGACGCAGTACTACAACTGCCTCGAATGCGTCGGCATGGCCCTCGACGCGTCCAACTACTCGACAGCCCAATACAGTCTCAACCGTACGTTTCCGCCGTGCGCGTCTGGTCCCACCACTCACACGTGCGTTTTTCAAAAACAGTGCTGTACACAACCTGCGTGGACATGGGCTTTGTCCTGCCCCGGTTGGAGCTGCCCGGCCAGACAGATAATTCGACTTCGAGTGCCAGTGCGTCCCCGACGGGATCAAGCGGGACCATACACGCGATCGGGGCGGCGGTCGGTCGGTGGCATCGTGGTATGCTAGTAGAGGCGTTGATCGGCGCAGCAGTACTCCTCGGGGTCACTGCGCTATGGTAAAGCGGGGGGGAGTGTGTTGGCGCGGTGGCGCATTTAACCATCGGACTCGTCGCAAGCATAAGGCATCCACGGACTATCTACCATACACCTTCCCTTCATTATCTCGCAATTGACCCACGGACTCATGGATATACTTCAAAAGAGAGCTGTATATGACGCTACATTAAGATAAAGATACAGTCACTAACACTAGCATCCACGTACAGAGGGTAATTAGCAGCCTTTCGTACTCGCAATCGTTCATAGACGCGCATCCTTTGGTATCTTGCGAATCGCCTGTCGAACACCAAGATCTCCCAGAACATCCTCTGCGCCAGCGAGGATAGCATCGAAAGGTGACGTTCGGTGGAACTGTAGATCAAAAAGTCAGGCCAGGGCAACGGCAAGTCACAGCAGCCTACGCACGTTCTCGACGATCTTTCCCATTCCACCCACTGTAATACCTCGTCCACCAAACATCTGTGTCGCGTCTTCCGCAGTTTCGCGGCCTGAACGCGAGATGAACCTACACCACGGCAGTCGACATATGAACGAACAAAACGCAGGGAATCGGACCCACTTTTTAAGAAGGGCAATGGGCCCTGCCAGCTTGTCAGATTGTTCGGCGTAGTTCATCTGCGGTCAAGGCGTTCGAAACAGCCAAAACAATCCAAAGCAACTCAACGCACGTTGTTCATCTGGTGAGTGATATTCTCCATCCACGCTTGACACGCCTCCACGCGCTCGATCATCAGCGCAAGTTTGGCGCGTATGACGGCTTGGGAGTGAAGGGGCTTCTTGAAAGCGATGCGTTGATTGGTCCACCTGATGCTGGATCGTCAACGCCCGACAGGCAATGAAACGCTGATAACTGACTTGAGGCATTCCTCCACGATCACCCGCTGCGCACCCAAGCTCGTAGCAGCCACCATCCACCGCTCGTGATTGAAGTTACTTAGAATGACATATAACCCCTGTCCAACTTTGCCAAGCATGTGAGACGCGGGGACGCGTGCACCATCAAAGGTCACGTATGCAGTTCCGGCTGTAGCCGAGTAAGACGTTTTGACAGGCTTTGTGGAAACGTTGTCAGAACGGGGAATGAGGAGGACCAGAGGACCATTCTGCAAGCACAATGGTATCAGCCCGCAACGGGAAGAGGAGGAATGGTGCGTACATCGGTCTGACACAGTGTAGTAAAGCAGTCCGCAAACGTCCCGTTCGTTATCCACCTGTTCCAGTTTCAAACGTTTTGGCATCGTACGGTCACGCGAGAAGCGAATACCACCTACTTCTTAGTCCCAGTGACCACCCAATCATCGCCGTCTCTCACTGCGACCGTCTGGACGCCAGCAACATCACTTCCCGCGAACGCTTCCGTAATAGCAAGTGCAATGTATTTCTTTCCTCCGAGGATTTCAGGCACATATCGAGATTGGATTTCCGGCGACCCAAAATTGAGGATGGGGGGCAGGCCAATGACACCACCGTTCAGTAACCCATCCACGAAACCACGCGTCCCGAAACGGGCCAGTTCGAGGTTGAGGATGAGCTATGTCAAAAAAAAAAAAGGTCGGGTATGAGCAATACACATGAGACCGGTCGCGCAAGCGGAACGGCTAAGCCGCACCTCGTAAAAGTGGTCGTATTCTTCCGGCGTGACGACCCCACCCATGAGCACGCGTCCTCGGAGATGTTTCCCCGGACCGATTCGCATCGCCAAAAAGTTCATCGCGCTGTCCACCATACATGTACATACCAGCCGTGTCAGTGCATCCGGTCGCCACACGACATCAAACCAACTCACCCAAGCTTGTCAACGAGCTCCTGCGAGATCCGTTTCCCGTTCTCCTCGCACCGAGCGGCCTCGGGGTAGACCTCCTTCACGAAGAACGTCCGAACGGCTCTATGGAACCGCCGGTGCCCGTCGTTGTAGTACGGGCTGTGGAACCCGGGGCTGAGCCACGTCGGCTCGGCATACGGGACGAGGGAGAGCGCGCCGGGGGCAGGGGCCTTGATCCGCTCTGTCTGGCCGCTTATGGTGCCGATCTGGAGACGCGCGTATTGTGGGCGCAGGAGGACTTCGTGGCGGTGGAGACCGAAGAAGACGTCCGTCGCGTCCTTGCCGGCTTGGTGTGGTGTTCAGGGTGGCTCAGCCAGTGCGGATATCGACTTACCGACTCCGGGAGCGTAAAGGACGTTGGCGCCTCCAGGATGGAGGTCTGCAAACCGGGTGAGGTCGTAGACTTTGGCGTCGATGACGATCCACTGCAAAAGACTGTGAGCGGCGACTCGGGTTCGAATGAAGGGACTTGCCAGGTTGCTCTGCTTGTTGTGCTACGTTTCGATATGAGGTCAGTCCGTGCAACATACGAGGCTAAATCGAGGCTAGTCTACCTGTGCAACCTCCTCGAGGGTGAACGCCTTGCTGTTGGACGACATTCCGAGCGTCTGAATCTGTGTAATGTCGACGACTTGCTGCCCAGGAATTGCGGGGTACTCTGCAGTGTTCGGCTAACCTCAAGTGATAAACACGTGAAACCCGTGGGAGTTAAGTAACTCCCTTTTATAGTAACTCACACCGGGTGTCGACTGTAGTGCACGCTGCTCGCTGCAAATACCACCCAGACAAATGTTGCAACAAATGTTAACGTTTTAACACGCGCAAAAAGTTACAATAGTGAATAACATAGAAATAAGAAGGTTAACGAGGCCGGCCCCTCGGTGAGAGCGATAATTCGCCCATTCTAACACATTCGCATGGTCTAGTGCTCACGTCATCTAGAGCTGGAGCCGCAGGTTTAGCCAAGGGATGGGAAAGTGCAAGAGAAACGTACCCTGAACAAGAATCCGAGCTATAGGTGTGACATAGCAGATGAACCAACACAATTCATGAGTAGGGAAAATCATACGCACATCCTCGGGAGTCAAGCGGCCCATAGCCTGTCATAAACATCCCAATTTAGCGATAGGACGATACCTAAAAAGAGGACACGTACCGACTCGTCGGTGGACAACGTCGCATTGACCATGGCAGATTTCTTCTCTTGGAGCTAGAGAGGCGTTTGTGATGCACGACGAATTCAGATACGGGGTCACGCACTTGAATGATGCGACTCTCTATACTGTCTTCTATGACGAGCTTGATTGCTTGGACAGGTCGGTGCTGGCCAAGCCGGTGAATGCGGTCCATGGCTTCTGTGGATCGATCAGCAAACCATGCAACGACCCCATGGGAAGACTAGGTATCCATACGGTATTCGACAGCGGGATTCCACCAACTATCCATGAGATAGACACGCGAGGCTTCCGTCAAGTTGAGCGCGACACCGCCGGCCTTCAGGGACACCAAGAAAACGGTCACATGGACGTTGGTCACTGAAGGTCGGATGTCAGGAACGAGAACAAGCCAAGAAAAACATTCTGGCATACTGAAGTATTGGATGGTGGCGTCACGAGCTTGAGGCGACATCGTTCCCTCAAGTCGACATATCTAGAAACATGAGTACTTTGATAACGTGGGCGGCGACAACACCGACCTGGAAGCCAGCTTTTTGTAATCTGAACGCGATCAAATCCAAAAAGTTAACAAATTGACTGAACACGATGCTCTTCGTGGTGGCGTCTTGTGCACGAAGATTGGACAACTCTTCGACGAGAGCCTCAATCTTTGAAGATGAGCGCCAGGTATCTAGGTTCAACCGTCCGATAATGCCCTGCCTCGCAGTCGGCACGGTTGATTCTAACTCAAGTGCAGGCCCTTCTAGGTCAATGGTCAAGGGGAGGTGACAAACTGGGCATTCAGGCTAGGAAGGACCAGATATCATTGAGACCGGTTCGAGGCAAATCCACAAGAGACATACGTTGATGTCCCCAGCGGTACTCAAGTATTGCTTCATACACTCGCGGTCAAAGATATGATGGCACTTGGCCTGAATAGCGTCCTCGGCGATGTCATTGCAGAGCCTGCAAACGGTAGCTTCGCTGAGTTCCTCGTTGCTAAAGAACGTGTTGCTGTTGCTCTTGCTGCGGAGAACCAGGTCGGGGTGACAAGCCATTTGGCGCATGCGGGTGAGTCTGAAAAAAAAAACATGTTAAGCTCACCGAGACAAACCCGGGGGGATATACCCACAAACTAAAGATATTGGAATAGTCTGGTCGGAGATGTGAGGTGAGAACATATCAAGAAAACGAGGTTAACTCACTATTCAGGACAGTTCCCGAATCGACGTAGGTACTGAATTGACGCGTGGCGTCAGAAAACAGTGAGAGATACAACTCTTTCTCTTCTGGGCTGAAGTAATCCCTCCGAACAACAACCGTTCGTGGAGGAAGTCCAAGATCATCTGCGCGCTGAATCTAGGAGATAACATGTTAGGACTCGGAAGTAAAAAGCGTGAACGAATATACTTTTGTTCGTCTGAGCATCATACGATCCAAAAGGGCTCTTAGCTTCTTGAAAGCCGTCTTGCCAGGCCCTTCCATGCCATTTTTTTGGATGGGCGTCAAAATTTCATTGTTCCAGAAACACGTCTGAGGGATGATGAATGAGATGATACGTATCTAGCGAAGGAGCAATATCCCACATGTTGCATGGGACTGTGACCACAATCTACAAGATAAAGTTTAAGCATGACATCACTCGCGCGATCGACATAGAATACATACCATCACAATTCCTTTTGTCCGAGAACTTCCAGTGGAGAGATTTACAGTCGCATTTCTTGCCTGCGTAATAACTTGTGAGATAGCATGGATCATGAGGACATGGCTTACAGAAGTAGAATGCGAAAGGATCCCCTCCTAAGAAACGAATCATGCTGTAAAGCTCTCCAACACGATTCTGTAGCGGAGTGCCCGACAAACACCACTTGTAGCTACTGACAAGTTCAAAGCAAGCTTTGGCAGTGTTAGTGGCGCGTTCCTTGATGCTGTGGGCTTCATCAAGCTGGACCCGCGGTATATGCAGGTGAAATAAGTGCCATTGTGAAAACCATGCAATATGAAACATACGACGATCCGGTTCCACTTGATTTGATGAAGGGGAGAAGCCTCTTTAACGATATGCCCTTTACGCTTGAAACCGCTCTCTTGCTTTCTGAAACAGCTTTCTACCACAGCAAAACTGGTGAGGACCTGGCCGTAGTCAGCATTGCTTGAACCATAGCACAGCCAAAATTTAACATACGACGTCATATTGTTCGAGTTCTTGGGGATTAACAATGCGGGAAGCACCATGCCAAACGAGAACATTCATGCCCTCTGTGTGGGCATTGATCTCGTTGCGCCATTGCATAATTGCAACGGTTGGTCTAGGCGGTGGCTGCCATCAAGATACACGAACACACAATGCAAGGATACTCACGCAATGACGAGGTTGGGCCTCTTCAAGTCGGACACAAAGAGGGAAATCATCTGAATAGTCTTTCCCATGCTGTGCGAAACAAAGCTTTGAGATGCTCTTGATGAAGAAGACCTGTTGCCTTACCCCATTTCATCCTTGAACGCCAAAAGCTTCAGTACCTTAAAGAACGACGATGGGATAAACGCTTACAGCTAACATGCCACCATGCCAGATACTTTTTTCTTGTTTTCGCATCCACCAAAGGGACTCTTGCTGGAACGGCAAGAGTGTGACTTTTAACCCAGCAGGCTGTTCAGCCTTCTCGGGAGTAATCACAGGGACTTGTTCTTCAAGGTCCCCCCACACAACCGTAAGTTCTGGATGATGCTTCTGCAGTGCCAAGGAGGTCTTCTCCGCCTGTGATATATGTTGAACAGACCCCCATCTGATAAGCAGACCTCGGACGTACCCAAGTTAACCTGCGGCCAAGCCGTTTAGCTAACAAACGCTGTTCCCTCTTGGCTTCATTTCGTTGCTGACGCGCGAGACGGCGTTGTTCAACTCTTTCAGCCCACGTCAGAGGTTCTGTAGAAATCTTGGCCTTCCCCTTCTTGGGTTTCGCCTTTGCCTTGCCTTTCCTTTTCGACGCGGGCTCATCAGACAGCACAGATGGCTCTGACTCGTCGTCAGACTTAGCAGAGTCTTCATAGAGTTCTTCATCGCTCTCCACAATATGTATTACAGCCTCCCCAGTGGCGACACGGCTCCTGGAAGTTGATGGCCCGGCACCGGACCTTTGTCGAGTTTCGCGGCGGGCAGTCTTGTGGGATGCCTTGATAGCCGCATCAACCATGAGTGCTTCTTCAGAATCTTCTTCTTCCGAGTCTGGCACCATTTCGTAGTCGGAGCGGCTTTCATCAGATTCCTCATATACCCCACCGTATTGCAGCTCATTTTCAGATATGGGCTCGTCGTCGTCAGGCTCAGGCGTATCAATGGTCCGCGCCTTGCCCTTGCCCTTATTCTTTGGCGCGGGAGTGGGTTCAGTCTACATTAGTTTGATTGACTCAGTCACGATGTTGCAGACAAAGGCAGACATTCTCGCCTTTGTCTTCAAAGCCCGCACAGGAGGTGCCTTGACGACCACAACACTTGCAATAGCTCTTCGTTTGGGTGCAACGTTGATATCTACTTCATCTTCTGCGGCGCGCTTTCGAGTGTTTCTTGTGACAGCAGAGGTAAGAGCAACCGGTCTCTTCAAGGGCAGTTCTGGTTCAGACGTGTCAGGGGTTTCAGGTTCCACAGAGTTTGTGTTGCTAAGAGGGGACACCGAGTTGCTCGTAGTCGTTGCTGTCGCAGGTGTTCGACCACGTTTTCTTGTCAGCGCCATGGCTAGGCAGTGGGAACTACACAGAGGGAGACCTGGAAGACAAGAGCGTCGCGAGAAGAAAACTTACAAGACGCGCTCAGCAGTTGTTGTTAATTAGTGGCGCCGGAACTGCGGAATTGCCATACAGATTTAGTATCATCACGTGATTTACTGCCTTTGTGCCACAAGCGCGATCATTGGGCGGTACCGGTAATCTGCCACCACCAAGCTGTAAGCGCAGCAGCAACTCTGACTCGAGCCTGCTCGGAAAAGTGGCACAGGTATGCCGGAAACAGTTTATTATTTGACAATGAAATCTAATGGCCCATCTGTCGCATACAATGAGATAAGCCGCATTGATCAGGGGTCATGCTAACCCATATACTTATCTCGGGTATGTCGCGGGCCGCGCGGCAAAGCGGCATATGCACCCAGTTGGGCTTAGCCGCCACCATTCTCTAGGAGTTCCGTATTACATGACCACGGACATTATGCATATTGCAGGTAACCTTAGCGAGCTATTGATTGCACTTTGGTGAGGGACTATCGACTGTGACCGCACTGATAGTGTCGACATTTGCATACAGCCCGGCTTCAAGGAACTAACGAGTCGAGAGAACGACACCAAATGATACGCTCGTCTCATATATTTATCCATCGCAATCGAAAAGAACGCAAGGTACAATCATCGTACACATCTTCCGAGGCGGCGATGCCTTCATCGCGTCAAATTAGTTTTTTGCACCCTCTCGCGGTTCACTGTTTTCGCAGCAGCCACAAGACAAGCCAGAGTTGCTCCGAACGTCAGCGACACAAATTGAAACTGAGTTGTATTAGAATTGAAATTTAACGTACAGTGCTGACGACGCGATGCAGGTTTCATACAAAGAACTCGAGGATTTCGCTCACCCGCTCCAATCCATTCTCATCTCACACACGTCGAGTACTCCCGCACGAAGTTGCTTGATCCATAGCCTAGAACCTGAAGCGGGGAAGGCTGGCGTTGACTGCAGCAATTGCTGTCCCCGGAGGACTTCTGAACAAGTATGATTGCTCGTCGATTCGAGGGTTATAGATAGATACCTCAGCAACTCTGTTGACTTTGGGAATTCAGAGCAGTTTCAGCGGCCCGACGCAACGCCTCGGAACGGACCCGACTTACTGACGACATTCGTACACACGATTGATCAAGCGTGGGGATGTATTTTGGAGGTATGTACATACCCTCCCGCTATTTCGCGAGCCCACACGGCAAAGTGGAAAGGTCACACGACGTTCCGCAGATGAGTTAGTAGCTGGTGGCCCGGCCGAGCACGAAACAAAAGGCACTTTTCGAGATTTGGATGTGCGGACCTCGGATATGGCAGATGTCTTCATCGATCATCTCGTGCGTACATATACAGCACGTAAATTTCTTGGATCAAAGTTACATCTCTTGCACGTTGGCTTCCACCGCGTGGTTGTAACCAGACTACTACTACGGTGGAAACGCGGCGATAATCTCAGTGTGAAGATGGGTAATCGATGAAAAAACTGCCTCACCTAGGCAAGACACTCTAATCCCGGCTCCAGATCCGAGCAGAGTTTGAAAAGACTTGAACGGAAGGTTTGAAAGCGATGCTCGAACTATTGTAGGGCACGAACGGGTGACTGAACCTTGCCTCTTTTTGCTTCCGACTTCAAAGTACGCGCTTCGTTCCGGTCAGCGGACAATCTCGGGAACGAGACTAGCAAGACTCGGCATGGTGACTCACTGGGAAAACAAATCGCCTGCCCCGGGCCCTGCTGCTCATACAGTGGACAGACAGACGTGTCAATTATTGGGATAATCGATCATGCAGGCACGGAGTAACCTGGGAAGTGTCGGCAGGTAGAAATTTCTTGGCCATGTGTTCGTTAACTCTCAGGGAGACGGAAGTCCGCACATAGGGGTTTCCATGAAAAAGGCACGCGAAACCACACGCATTTGAATTGTGAGGACGTTCAGACAAGCATCAAATTACATACAGTGTAACCTTACAGATCCCCCGGGAGTGCACGATGCTGTATACATATGGAATCCATCACTTGTGACTTGTATCGCATCAAACAGCTTCCACACCAGGGTGGAACTCAAACTAAAAAGCTTCAGCGCTGATCGGTCCCATAGAAAGCATACGTGGGAGCACCGGAAGCACCTGACGGAGCCAGAAGCGCGTCATGCGCGAATTTCCTGGCAAGATCGTTAGAGTTTAGAGCCAATGCCTTGATACCAGGAGCCAGCTGATGCTTTGCGCTATCCTGGGAGTCCAGGGAAGTTTGAGGCTCCTGCAAAACATTCCAAGGTTGTAACGCGATTGGCGGAGGAGGAGGAGGAGGAGGAGGAGGAAAACCGTGGCCGCCACGCCTCATGGGATCCAAATTTTTAAGCGAGTGAAGCTTTTCCTGTTGGAGAGGAACGGACCCAGAAGGCGGGACGGGTCCGTGAACGTCTCGATCAATGGAGCAATGGGAGGGTTGCAACGGATCCGGGAACGAGCGACTCGGTGCAATATGGTGTCGATCTGAATGGAATGAGGAAGCTACCGTCTCACCAAACTGGCTAAGAATGAACTCGCCTCCGGCAGGACTAACGGACTCTGTCTGGAGCTCGTCGTGTGAATATGCCGGAGGGATTGGACCGGGAGAGGAAATTGTACGTGGCAGATGTTGTGAGGATAAGATGTTGGTAACGACTAGCGGGTTCGCTGTGAGGATTGTGGTCCGGGTCAATCCTGCGTAACCTTGCCAGGAATCATGCAGCGAACCTGAGCCTAATCCTTGGATTCTGTATCCCGCCCTTCCGCCGGTTTCTCCGTGGGTAGATTGCCGATAGGCTTCTTGAATTAAGCGTCCAGCTTCGGATCTAGATTCCTGGTTCAGAGAACCTATTGTCCTAGGTGTTCCAGAAGGATGAGAACCAGGAATAATAGGGATGTTCTGCTGGTTTCCGAGTGATGTTCCAAGAATAATTTGTCTACCACATGGCAGAGTTTCAAACGCCAGAGAGTGTGCATCAGACGAGGGCCATCCCATCATATTAGACATCGAACGCGTGAGAGCATCGATAGCATCATTGTCCTCAACCACATTGACAATGGGTTGATGGGGATCATGTCTCCCTGGTTTGACCATGTTTGAAACTTCTGGAGTTCTGGAGCCACTATGTTTATGGAACTGTCAGACGGATGCTGAGTTCAGTAGGCTTGGGATGTGTACCTTTGCGGTGCAGGAGGTGGAAGGAATGGCTGTCCACTTTGCTTAATAGTAGGTTTAGTGTGATAATTGACCGGAGGGGGGGAGATAGTCGTGCTTTTGCGAATTGAAAGAGAATCACACGAAGCCCTTCTGGACTGATCTGGGGAATGAGAAGATAGCATTGATAGAGAGTGGAAATTAGAGTGCAGAGGGGATATTGGTGGTGATATCGAGGGTGGCTGATTTGGCCATTGGGAGTCGGTCGGGACCACACTGGGTGGGTTAGACGATGATGGACCAGATGGACGCCCGATGGTAATAGGCGAGAGTGGTGTTTTGGCGTCTTGAAGTATGTTTTTACTCGTACCTACGGAATACGAGGTTTTATCTAGGAGAGAATACACTGGTGCCTTCCCGGGAGCATAAGCAGTGGAACCATGCGAGAACGGCGGAGGAGATTGCAACGGAGGGGGCGATGGGGAGGACGGCGCGCAAATTTCTTCTTGGAGCAAAGTTTCGGGGTGTACCACGAGAGATCTTTCGGCGGATGCTTCAGTGGCATTTGTCGCCTGAAGATCGTCAAACGCTGGTGGGGGAAGTTGCTCGTCGACGAGCGAGTACAAGGGAACTGCCTCGTGATTAGCCTCAGGTGGTGGCTGGAGCAAACTATCGGGCAGGCCACCTTCGTAAGGGACGGCTGCAAGTGATTGGATGACCACTGGCGCAAGATCAGCCACGACTGCCTCGGATGAATTGGGTAGTCGTTCGTGTTCCTCGAAAGCAGGCGGTGAAAATGAAGGGCCGGTCACCAGTTGTTGCTCCAATGGGGGAGGCTGAGGCATCGCCCCACCTGCAACAGCAGACGAATGAAAGCCTCGATGCGTCTCGAGGGATGCTCCCTGTAGACCCGAAGCTTCATGAATACTAACTACTGGGGTACTAGAGGACTGAGCCTCCGTCGATACAGTTTGGAATTGATGAGGCACCGGGTGGGGGTTCTGGACTTCAAGTCGAAGAGTGGAGTTTCGTGATGAGGAATAAGATGCCTGAGGGTTAACCGGGTGCGACAGACGAGTCACAGGCAAGGAGTGTGGGATCTGCAACACTGGCAGCAGCGGTGGAGGACGCATCGCGCTAACTCCAGGACTGGTAGAGCCCCGGGACGGGAACCCATGCGTAGTGACACTAGTGTGGTATAGATCAGCGGGGTTGAAAGACTGCGAAACTTCTGAGTTGGTGTCAAACAACGAAGTGGAGAGTGACGTTTGACGGGGTGGTACACCGGACGAGGATTGACTCCCACCACTTATCGGTAGAGCTGAGGAGGATGCATATTTGATCGGTGGTAGAACGGGGATGTCGCTGGAAGACGGGGTCGAAGACTCGTGGCTCACTGCGCTTGCATAGAGGCGTTGGGCAAACGATAGTCCATGTTCAGGAAATCCAGGGTGGCCAAGGTGCGAGGGCACCAACTGCAGATTGGCCCTTCCCTTTCTCTCTGGTTGTTTCCTTTCGATGGTATAATACAAGGCGCGGTCATGGGTTTCCCCAGTCTTGACAGCACTCGCATACGCTTGAGCGTGGGTTACGGCGCCGACCTCATTGACGCTAAGCGGGCTCCTGGAATTCCGACTATCTGCAGAGTAAATTGACCTATGGTCATCAGCAGGGTCACTGATCCGTCCAAGGTGATAAGCTCAAATCCGTTAGTTGATCGGAAATAACTCACTGTGCGCTCCCACGTCCAGGTCCCGGTTGGCTTTGCCAGTGGCTGAAATGCGAGCTTGCACCATCGTCACGGTAACTCATTCGCGCTTTATGGTTGGCGAAGGTCCGAATGGTCGAGGGCGGAAAATGAGCCTAACGTACCGTTTGAAAGCGGCCAGGGACACTGGTAGGTCTACATATGTAAGCTGTGAGTCAGGGGTCGTTCTGGTAACTAGAACGAAGACGTCCATATTTGCTACTAGACCCTGGCCCAGCGTATGTCCAGGTCGGACAACATTTAAAGTGGAAGAAGAAACGACTATCTCCCTCCGGCGACAGGGCCTGCAATGCCCACGGGGACCTTTAGTTAACTCAAAGCCTAAGTTCAAATACAGTAGGGAACAAAATGAGACACTGGCAGGCAACCCGCGACAACCGAACTTTCATGGGATCAAGATACTCAAACATGTACAATTGATTCTACAAATCCACTGGACGCAAAGGAAGAACTTATGGGACTACTTTAGGCAGCCACTTTCAGTAAATTACCAGCCTCCATCGAAGCTGCCTTGGTTGTCTTCCCAACCATCTTGGTACCCTACCAGGTAAAGTTCAGAATCGAACGGTGCACAAACTCAGTACAAACCCTGGTTAAAACCCATTTCTCTTTCGTGTTCGTCGTGATCCTCAATGGCTTCCATCAGGAGAGCACCGCCTACCAGGCCGGCACCACCTACATTCCAAAATCTAAATTAGCTTCAGTGGTTATGAAGTACTACTCCACGAACCTGCCAACAGTGCTGTTCCCATGCCAGGTCCTTTCTTCTGCTTACGTTCTTCCTGAGCGTAAACGGCCCGCTCTTCGGGATAATAGGCTAACAAAACACGTAATTTACATATTAGTGCATATCGAAAAGCTTCCCAACACACCTCTGTTCTGAGAGCCATAGGGGGCACCACCGACGTATCCACCTGGCGGGCCATTGTAATAGCCCTGGGGAGGGGGCTGTCCATAAGTGGATTGGTAGCCTGGATATCCACCATATCCCTGCTGCGGGGGGCGACCACCGTATGGGGAGCGATTAAAGGAGCGATCAGGGGGAGGACCGGGCGGGGCCTGTGGAATGGGGCCAAGGGGGTGATCCCAGGATGAACGTGGGGGTTGCTCGCGCGTGTTCACGTAGTACCTACACGTCAAGATAAGCACACTTCACCTACACTGTCAATGAGTGGCGCACCATTGCCTGTACCTGCACGGGAAGGTAATCAGTGTCAATCGCGGAGACAGTGGCGAGAGATACAGACTCCCAGTTGTACTGTTGCATCCAGCCATAGGGAAGCTCTCTCGTATCCGGGTTGGGAGGAGGAGAGGCCATACTGGCGGTAAAAGAAACGGTATGTCTGTGTGAGAGGAAGGTGGTGGGTTTTATAGATTCGGCGATGGGTCTGGCAGTGCACACGATTGTGTCTTGTGGACACCGCTTTGCTGTCGTTTACGCAGCATTTACCAGCGGCCCGAGCGCAGAGTGGCATGGCATTTACTTGGTAATCACGGATAATCTGGTTGTTCAACAAATTCTGGCCATGTTGATCATGTACGCAGGATCCTGGATGTATCGTAAAGAAATATCGACAAAAAACACGTATAGTATCAGCAAAACGTCGACAGAAAAACCTAACCAAATAGCGAGTGTAACGTGTCATGAATGAACTGAACGAAGGATCATCGTTTTTGGCTGTTTACTTCCTCTTGTCAGCCTTTTTCGCCTTTTTAGCGGGTGGGGGAGTGGGTGCTTTGTCCTCCTCCTCCTCCTCACTTCCATCGTCTGATGCCTTGTCCTCTCCAATCGATTCATTCTCAGACACTTCTGACTGTTCATTATCTGATGAGGCAACAGCGACAGCCGACCTAGGTGCAGGCTTCGTCGGTTTCTATCGCTTCTCTTCAGAATATGAATACGTAAGGCTGATAAACAACTTACAGAGGCAGCCTTCTTTTCGGGCTTCTCAGCGGGCTCAACCTCTTTCCTTGCCGTCTTAGAGGTTCCTTCTGATGGGACATGGTTCAGGTTCGACGCATTGTATTTGGCCAACTCCTCCTCGTGTGTTTGTTTGGCAGCAGTCACTCTGTCGAAGTAGGGCTAATTGCGAGGATATGAGCGATGAACACCGAAAAAAGCACTTGCAGGATTACCTGTTTCTTCTCCGAAGGGAGACCATTCCATTGCTGAGAAATAAGGCCCATAAGTTCCCTGTACTGAATGTCCGGGTTCGCGGTGCGAACAGCATTGCGAATGTCGTTCTGGAAGAGGATGTACGCAGAAGGAGGGGCCTTGGGAGCATTGGGGTCCTTGGGCTTCTTCTCTCGCTTCCTTCGTTTACCAGGTTCGTCCGCCCCACTTAAGACCGTGAGCTTGCGTTTCCTCGACGGGGCAGGAATCGCGTCGATGGCGGCCTGCAAGGACTCGACGACCTCAGGGTCGTCAAGTGGCGCTTTGGCAACTACCTTGGCGAGCGCGTCTGCGAAATTACCAAACTGGCGCATCGCGTCGGCAGCAGTGGATAGTTTGGTGATGAACTGCAGATAAAGGGGGCATTCAGATAAGCAATCCTTGCCGCGACGCGCATACTGACCTCAGTCCTCGTTGTGTCCACGTCAGAGGATTGTTCCTTAGGAGCTTTTGGGGGCATGGCTAGAAGTAAGCGTGGGGACGCGTTTAGAGTAGTTTGGGAGAGAGAGACAAGGAAGGATTTGGTAGTGTGAAAATCGACTAGTGTTGTTGATAGCTGCAATTATAAGCTTTTGTTTGTTGATGCCTATTAGGTTCGTTACATTGAAACCCAACTAGTCATCAGGTAAGCATTGCTATTCATACAAATCGGCTGGGCCAGGCAGGCCTACACGAGTGTCCTACACGACCGAGGCAATGGCAAAGATAATCGTACCTGTGTTTTGAGAATTCGTGAGGACCCGAGAGAGCGAGCGACGTGCAGTCAGGACCCACCGCCTACCGCACAGGTACCAATGCAGGACGCAGTTGCATGTCGAGACCTAGACCGTGTGGAATCGTACGTATTGGGTGCCGGCGTCGCTTGTCACAGCCAGAGGTATGGGGCGTTGGGATCCTTGGCTTGTAGACCATGGACGATCGTTTCAGAAAGGCTCCTGCGCACCGCTTCCAGAGCCCGTGCCGTCGTGCCGCTGTGGAATTAAAACAGCGCTTGAAGCGGAGACAACAATGATGGCAACACTAATTGCACCCTTGACTGGTCAGTGCGCTTCAATCCTCAGCACCATCACAGAGACAGAACTCGCAGGCGGTTGAGCGTGGCGACCGGTTGAACGCCCTGCGAAAGGTGAAAAGGCTTGTATACCGTCTGCGTTTCTTTTCTTCTTTTTCCGCGTCTCGTTTGCACAGAAATAAGCCTTTAGTGTTGCCCAAAAACGCTTGAGAACCAAGGGACGGCAGAAAAAAGAGAAAATCTGTCCAGATGGATAGTATGTACCCGAATGTGCCAAATCAATGGCCGCAGAATGTCCCCGACTCCCAGCACGTCCATGTTGACGGTGCACCGCCCTCAAACGACGACTGGAAAGACCGCTCAGCGCCCAACACCAGTGCGGGAGGGTCAGCCGCTGCGCAGCCATTGGATCTGAGCGACTTTGGGTTGGGCGATATACCGGGTAAGCATTTCTCTAGGCGCCCGTCAATGAACTTGCTCCACCGCTCTCGAACACACTGTTGACGTTTGGATCGGACAGGGCCGTCGTCGTCCACATCAATATCACCGCCACCCCAATCATACTATGCCCATCCTTATCAAAGCTTCTACATCTCCACTGTCCCTGCCCCATACAATGCCATGGCATATGGTTCTATGTCTTGGCCAAGTTCCTCAGCACCGTTGCCACTCTCGAATTATTCGACACTAAATGGTGCAACCACCTCGTCGCTGTCGCAGTCCTCTACGTCGCAACAGCAGATAGCATCTCCTCCACCCTCTCAGCCTCAACTAATGATCGAGTAGGTGGATCAGCATTTCGGGCCTGCGGTGATTCATGCTTACCTCACAGTCCTGCATTGACAACGATCAGCGAGACGGAGACCACTCGACCATATCCACAATCTTCAAACCCGGTTGTGCCAGCTACGCAACAAGCTCAGTCACGACAACAACAACCCCAATATCAGTATCAGCAACCTACATTATCGATTAATCCTTCTTATGTTCTTCCCTCGCATTTTTATTCGCATTCCCCACAACATCAACATGCACAATCTCAATCTCAATCTCAACCCGCCACGCTCTCTCCTCATGTCCTTCATTCTCCCTCTACTTCCATGACCGGTATCCTGTCTTCCTTTTACTCTCCGTCCACGTCATCTACATCGACCAGCACCCCCGCGGTCTCGATCAACCCTCAGGCTCGAAAGGACAAATTCTCGGCTGATATCAGACCCTTCCTCCAGCCCAATTCATTCACTGGGGCGGGCGCTGTCAACTCTCTTGTTTCGCATATCGACGATTTTGGCTCCCAGGACGTAGATCCGACTACCCGGCTGGAGATATTGACGAAAATCAGAGACAACGCCGGTAATCATTATTTCCGAGCGTGGCTGGAAAATGTCGCTGCTATGGATATCACTCGCGAATGGCTGAAAGCCGGTCTTATGGCTAAGAGCGATAGCCTTTTAGTTGAAACCATAATGCCGTTGCTCCATGTCAGTTTGGTTCAAGTTGCTGGAGCACGAGATGAGCCTGATGAGATACCTTTAGATCGTGGATAGGCTTCCTATGACGATTGATGCCCTGAAGGCGTCAAAGCTGGGCAAGATAATCGTCAAACTAGTCAAGGAACCACCAGCACCAGGTGAGCGTCGTTTCAGCGTAATTCATTCTACCCCTGCATCCAATGGAGATATACATACGTCTGCCCCTGCATTGAAACGTGCTCGTCTGTCGTATCATAATCTAAGCGAAAACCTCATGTATCTAACAACCGTCTGTTTGTCATCGTCCTGCCGCAGCGATCAAGGATATGGCGTCGAATTTAGAGCGGAAATGGCGTCTGTTGGTTGAAACTGCCACGAAACAGGCAGAAATCAATCCGACTGAGGGTGGGTCACGTCACTTTGTTTCACGGACCGACGAGCGCTAACTTTCTTTCCAGATGTGAAACTAAAGAAACGGAAGCTGAACGAGCCACCAGCTGCCAAAGCACCACCACCCGCAAAGAAGGCTGCCGTCACACCTGCAGCATCGTCCTCCAAGGTAATTGTGAAGAAGGAAACCAAGCCCGTATCCCTGCCCGTCAAAGACTCGCGATCAGATTCGTCGTTTTTCTCGGCCCCGAAACCCAAACCGAAATTACCCAGCTTCAAGAAGGCCCCAGTGAATGTCAAGAAGGAGCCGGATACAAATGTCGCACAACCGTCGTCGATCGACCCATTTCAGGAAGCGCTCAAGTCCATGGGTAAAGGACGGAAAGAGTCTCCGGTCGTGTCCACGCCCCCTCATATCCCGGCAGCGAGCACGCCTCCCGCAGGCAACACCATTGGTAAGACGAAGCGAAAATCGGTCTCGTGGGCGCCGGAAGGTCAGCTGGAGTCGATCCGGCTGATCGAACGCGCGGTCTACGACGATGATCCAGTAGATGTCAGCCCTCTGCTCTATTTTCACGTGTACTGTACATTGATATCGCGTGTCTTGGACTCGTCCGATAGGGTATACATACTGCGCACAGTCTTCGCGATCTTGATCGGGGAGAAGGGGCGGCGTTGCATGCACATTTATTCGAAGAACTCATTGACTGGACGGATCCAATAAGTGAGTCACCAAGATCATGATGGAACCTGATTGATCGCTAACAGTGGGGCCAAAACTCCATTTTATAGCCATCGATATCCCGATAGATATTGATCTGACGCAACGCGGCTTGCAGAGCGTAGAGAAAACTGCCCAGGAGGAACGAGAGCAGACTGCATTGGGTGCACTATATATGAACGCGGCACAGATACCAGACGGTCCGGCTGAGCCTGCTGCGACGATCCCGGAGGAGGATGTAGACGCGTCCATCAAGCTGATGACGGTGGGACCGGAGAGCGACATCGTCTTTTGGAGTGGGGCTCCGGAGTCGCCGCAGGTGTCCGTCGCAGACCTGGTGAACCAGCTCGCGGCTGGTGGCGTAGATCACCCGATGAACGGTGTCACGGCGGGCGGCGGTCTACCGGTGGGCTTTGACCCGAACGTCCTGTCGTCCATACCACCAGAGCAGATGCAGCAGTTGATGCAGCAAGCACAGGCGCTGCTCAATCCGGGGCAAGCGTCGGGTGGCAATGGCCAGCCATCGCCATTTGGTGGTGCGAGCCAGGCGCCGGGTTGGAGTGCCTCGGGCCAGTTTCAAGAGTTCGGACAGGAGTTCGCTGGGGACGATGCCAGCGCTCGAGCTCGATGGGCAGCTGACAAGGGGCGAGGACGCGGGGTTCGTGGACGCGGTGGCCGAGGGAAGGGCGATGAGGGCTCGTATAGAAGTAGTAAACGAAGACCATGCAGTTTCTTTGCGGAAGGAAGGCGAGCATCGATCACATCTGAATGCGAGACTAGCAAAAAGCTGACGACCCGTCTTTCGTGACCCGCAGATGCAGATATGGCGACCAATGTGACTTTAGCCATGAACCGATTTTCTAGCGCCCCGTCGAACATTCTACGTCTGGTTTCTCTCTTTCCTATTTGCATGCGATATTGTTTATGATCGTATGTCAATTATTTGGAAACTAGTATCGTTCCTCAATGCATCACGGTCACTCGGAAATCTGTCACATAAAACAAGGTTAATCGCGAGCTTATTCTTCGAACGTCGGGTCGGTCGTAGTACGCTCAGTGGAGCTTAGATCGCCGCGAAAACAGTTCGCAATGTTAAGGAGAGCATTGTAGTGGTACAGAAAGCTATAAATAACACACTGAGAATCCGAGCAATAGCAGCACGATTCACGCCCTGCCAAAGGATAGAACGATATATGTAACAGCCAGATACACGCAAGGGAGGGGCTGATGTGATGATCATGCACAATCACAAATATACTTCCGACACCTCGATAGCGACACAAGATATTCCACAAAAATCCGCCAGATGCTAACCATTCCGCTTTTGTTTGCGTGTCCTTTTCGATGGTGGTTCAGCGTTGCCGATTGTCGGCGAGTTGGTATCGTTGGGCCTGCGTTTGAGGGTTGCCGAGGTCATCGTCGGAGTAGATGAGGTCAGTCCCGCCTGCGAAGGAGCGGGAGGCTGATTAGGTGCTGGGGGAGCGGGGCCGGAGGTGGGGAGCTTACTCTGCTTTGGCGGGATATCAGCAGAGGGCGGCGGCGGAATATTTTGAGGTGAACCGCCTGATGGCATAGAATGTATAGGAACAGCTGATAGCGACACTCCCGGATACAGCGCCGACGTCGGTGGACCGCTATAGCTCTGGAAACCCCCAAGCCCGCCACCGCCTGGAACTGGACCCATGTAAGCACCGTTGACGGTTGAGTTATGTGTCGCCTCCCGGAGTTTCTTCGCCAGTGCTGAGAGTGCATCTACGTGGAGAATTGTGTCAGGCGGCGTATTCATATGTATTCGGGAGTGGCGTAGCTACCCATCGGCCCCAGTCGTGTTTCGTTTGCGAATGCAATCAAGTCTGTCATCTGACTTACGCTCTCGGCCAGCTGTAAAATAAAAACGATTCGGATCATCGATCGAGATAAATGGCGTGTAGTACGGACCTCTAGACAGCGCATAGTGGCTTGCGGGATGCCAAAAGCATTGACCGGTTCGCCTGGTATGGATGCTTGCTCAATCATAATGCGAGGCTCGTCCCATTGCCTATCCTCCTCTCGTTGACCGAGAGATGCACCATTCGGGCTGGGGGTAGGAGCATTACGCGTACGAGGTGTCTTGGGTGTTTCGACAACGCGATTACCAGCGATACCGTCGATGGAGATAAACTTTTCGTGCGTATGTGCATCAAACTGAAGGTGATCGAATCTGAGCGTATAGGAGGATTGCGAAGCTTGCGGGGGACTTGTGAGTGGAACGATGAAGACGTGGACTGTCAGGGGACCGCGTAGTGTGACGGTGTATCCGTTGTTATACTTGTACGTCCATACCGCGCTGACGCATTCTACGACTGCGTGATGTTGGGCAAGAAGTCTCTCGCGCGCGCCATCGAGTGACAGTGTCATAGATTTGACACCCGATTGCGTGGTCACCAGAAAAAAACGGGGTAATATGGGAACACCGATTTCTGAATGCGGTGCCGTCGGTAATTAATATCAACGTCGCGACCGAAGGGCGAAGCAACGTACCAAACGGTTTAGCCTCGTTCCTCTGGTTATCCTTCCACAAAGTGACTTTCATGATCGCCTTCGGCGTAAAATATTCTTGCACTAGTGTGGTCCAATATGATAATTGATGCTTCTAACAAAGAATCCGTGGTGAAATAAAAGTTAGCGGGAAGGTTGACAGCAAGCGAGGAAGCGAACTGACGTGATGGTTCTCATTCGAAAGCTGTCCACTAAACTGTAGTAAACGAGTGAGTCCTTGACCGAGCCCCAGCGGGGGTGCCACCCTGCTCATGTAAAGCATCAGGATCTCGTTCCGAAATACAATCATTGATGCTCGGAACTCACACAGGTTGCCGTGGAATGACGGGTGGTTGAGGTTGTGACGTACTCGCTTCTGAGGAAGCCGCATTAGTGGCAGGTGAATTGGTAGTTGGCCCTTGCGATGGGCGAGGAGCTATAGGCTGCTGTACCGACGGGGACTGTCGCTGCTGATGAGGGGATGACTGGGGGGGCTGGGTATGGGGGGTTATTCGTGCAGAAGATATAAGTCCAGATGAAGAAGAGGGGAGTTGTAATTGAGAGCTCCGTGGTGTGTGTGATGGTCCTGTCTGTGATGGTGGGCGACCTGGCGGGCCTTGTGGCTGAGACTGTGGTCGTTGTGGTTGCTGCTGCACATGTGCAGCCATAGGATCCGATGGAGAATGTCGATGAGGTGGTGGCATTTGTCGTGGTGGTACAGAATTCCCGTGCGCAGCGCTAGGATGTGACGGAGGACGTGTGGGGGGCGGAAGATTTGGTTGTGACACGAAATGACCGCCAAAGTTGTCATTTTGTTGAAGCTGCTCAAACTGTTGTGCAGGGGTAGGCTGAAATGAAGGGCGATTTGGGGTGGAGGTATTTTGGAGACCTTCGCCGATGGATTCGAGAGCGTCATTTTGGGAAACAGGTGGAGTAAAGGGGAATGCAGCGCCGGGGTTTGGTATTCGACCTGAACCAGCGACCATGTTCTGGGAGAAATGGTTGTTCTGGAGGCCCACGAAAGCGTTGTCAGGATGACTCATCGGACGAGGACCCGGTGCTTGCGATGGGCCCGGCTGGCCCATGATCACGTTAGAAGCGGCATGCTGCTGCTGGGGGTGGGCACCTGGGCGGGGTGAAGAGGTGAGGGAGGGCCCATGATGTGGATGTCCGGGAGCGGTCTGCTGAAAAGAATGTTGAGATAAGGGCTGCTGGAGACCCGCCTGCGGCATTCCTGGGGGTTGCGGTAGACTGTTCATGATCTGGGACGGCGCAGAGGGTGCCCTGAGAGGGTTCTGTGGCACAGCGGTAGCGCTCGGTTGACGACCCATTAAATCTGGGGAAATTGATCCCGGAATGGAGGATGGTAAGCGAGACATGATGGGCTGCTGAGGGGGACGAAGGTGGGCAGACATGTTAGACTGTGGATTGATGGCCATGTTGATACCGTTGAGGGACGGTTGGGCGGGATGCATGGCAGGGACATGTGATGCGGCTTGGTTGAGGCCCTGGGGATGAGACTGTACACGGCGAACCTGTACGCCATTGATGCCTTGCTGCATCATGCCTGCAGGAAAAGCCATGGATTGGAGCGGGTTATGTCCGAGCTGGGACATATGGGATGCGCCGGGGGGCGCTACGGATGAGTTCATCTGTGGGTTCTGACCTTGCTGCATTACATTATGACGCATCTGATACCTCGCTGCGGTGGCCTGGAGAGCTGAATTGTTGTTGCTCTGAACGCCGCTCGCGAGCATGGCCATGTTGGGATTTGGAGCGTTGGACATGAGGCCGATGTGGTTCGCGGACTGCTGCTGCTGGGGAGGCTGCTGCTGGGAGGGAAGAAAATGGGGGGCGTTGATGGGCACCTGGGTGAGCTGGGGAATGTTCTGCTGTGGACGCAGCATGTCGGGGGGAGGACGGACGTTCATGGCGACTCGCGGGGGGTCGCGGGGCGGGGAAGACGGGCGAAAAAAGCGGGGACGAGGCGGGCACGGAGCGAGCACGGGGACAGTGCAGGGCGCGCTCGGCGCAAGGGCGGGGGAAACGGCCGGGGATGGGGGACAGCGGCGGGGGGCGGTCACGACGCAGATCGGCCTGGTGGGCGGGGAACGGCGGCGGGGAGGGCAGGGGTCGGTGGGGGGATATATAATAAAAGCAAGATATGATATATGTGATATTTTTCGCGGAGAAGATATGTCAGACTATGGGCAAGCACGTCGACGGCAGACTCAAACTTGCTCACTGTCCACACTCCCACACCTCTGCCACGTGCGCATCCCTGCCACCACCACATAATCATGGTCCGAAAACTCAAACACCACGAGCAAAAGCTCCTCAAAAAAGTCGACTTTCTTGCCGTGCGTGCACTCGGACAGCCCGAGACCACCCCCTGACCCCCCGTGGACAGTGGAAGCAGGATGCAAACGTACGCGAGATCAAGGTCATCCGCAGATACCACATACAAAACCGAGAGGACTACCACAAGTCAGTCACCCGACACCGTCACTGTCCACCGCTCATCTACCCAGATACAATAAGCTGTGCGGCGCACTCCGCTCATATGCACACCGCCTCTCCATGCTCCCCGCACAGGACCCCTTTCGCGCTCAGATGGAGGGCCAGCTGCTCTCCAAGCTCTACGACATCGGCGTCCTCACTTCCCAGGCAAAACTCAGCGACGTCGACAACAGGCTCACCGTCGCCGCCTTTTGTCGCCGTCGCCTCGCCGTCTTCATGTGCATGAGCAAAATGGCCGAGACAGTCAGTGCAGTACGTCCCCTCCTCGTGCCTCTGTATACCACGCGCCCACACACCATCCCAGGCCGCCAAGTTCATCGAACAGGGTCACGTCCGTGTCGGTCCCGATACAATCACTGATCCCGCCTTTCTCGTCACAAGGCACGTCATTTTCGTTCCATCGCACACCCCCGCTCATCTCTCTCCAGGCACATGGAGGACTTTGTCACTTGGGTAGACACCTCTAAACTCAAGCGGACGGTCATGGCATACAACGACGAGGTCAGTCCTTCCGCGACCTCTCCCGTCTCCCTGCTGACAGGTTCCAGCTCGACGATTTCGATCTGTTATGAACCATTGTGGGCTGTGGCCGCCCATGCAACCATCTTTGGTATCCTGTCGCCCCTGTCCGAAGGCGGACTTTGCACGGAGCTGCTCTATGAGTGTCAGCATGTCGTCACATTGTAGTAGTATTTCCGTCTTCACGAGCGTCCAGGTGGTGCCAACACCATCCTGTATCTGCTAGTCTTATCTCCTGTACTGTACTGGCACCGAGGATAACGAATGCGGCTTTTCACGCGAGCTGTGTTGCCGTGTCAAAACATGCCAACCTGGTGGTACAATTGGTCCAAGCCTTATTCCGTTCACAACCATCTTTGCTTTTTCCTTTTATTGTTATACACGTCCTGTCTTTCTTTCTTGGAGGAAAACAGCCACTAGCGTGTCTTTTGGGGGTGCAGTGTTTCAACCAGAACGATGGCGGAAGCCGGTGAAGGAAACATCAAGGTCGTGGTACGATGTAGGCCTCTCAACAGTCGCGGTACGCCTCATGCACACACCACCTCTGGAGCCTTCCCGTCACTCACTCACTTCCTTCCTCTCCTTCGTCCCTTCCGCGAACCGATCATGCAGAGCTCGCAAGAGGCGCAAAGCCGCTCATCCGGATGCAAGGCAACCAGACGTTCCTGGATCCGCCAGAGGTGGGGTCCTCCCAGGACACCAAGCGTGCCACGGAGCGGAAGACGATGGCCTTTAGTTTTGACAAGAGTTATTGGTCGGCTGGGCCTCGCGACGAGCTGGGGTACTGTTCACAGCAGACGTTGTACGACGACCTGGGGAAGGAACTGTTGGACCATGGGTTTGCGGGATTTAATGCGTGTATTTTGGCTTGTGAGTCCCTTGCCATCCTGTCCGTCCGTTGCCTTCCGGGGTACTGAAACACGACACGCGTGTCTAGATGGGCAGACTGGTGAGTAGCCCCCATGTGGTGTCGAGCATGAGGTATTCACTCACCGACCTCGATAGGTTCTGGTAAATCTTATAGGTATGTTCCATACTGCACCATGTATGCACCATATGTCCGTTGACCTGGCCATTGGATAGTATGATGGGATGTATGTACTCCACAGATCCGTACCGTCGCATTCATTGACAAGCCCCGTCTTCTCAGATGGCCCCGACAAAGGAATTATACCTTTGACATGCTCGGAGTTGTTTGTACGCGTAGAACAGAAGAAAGCCAACGATCCCAATATCAATTTCTCAGTAGAGGTATCATACATCGAGGTATGATTTCATCCACTCTTTCAATATCCGGTGCCATAATACGATGACTACAGATATACAACGAAAAAGTGCGCGACCTCCTGAACCCTAAAAATACGGGCAATTTGCGTGTCCGAGAACACCCAAGTCTGGGACCATACGTCGAGGATCTTTCCAAGTTGGTCGTGAGCAGTTACGATGAGATGATGACGCTCATGGACGAGGGGAATAAGGCGCGGACGGTCGCGGCTACCAACATGAACGAGACGTGAGTTATGATGCTACGTTCTCCGCATTCAACTCGGATACCCAACACTAGCTACTCAGCTCCTCTCGGTCCCATGCCGTATTCACCCTGCTGTTGACCATGAAGAAACATGACGTTGATACGAATCTAGATACTGAGAAAGTCTCCCGAATCAGGTCCGCGCTCGCCTTTCGAACGTAGACGTGACCCGAGCTAACGTCCACTTGCAAGCTTGGTTGACTTGGCAGGTTCAGAGAGAGCTAACTCGACAGGGGCGACCGGTCAACGTCTCAAAGAAGGTGCAAACATCAACAAATCACTCACAACGCTTGGCAAGGTCATCTCTCAACTCGCCCTCGCGAGTCAGGACGCAGGCAAAAAGGGAAAGAAGGGAAAGGGCGACGAATTTATCCCTTACCGCGACTCTGTAAGAACGAAATACTCGCCGTTCTACCTGTTTCTTCAAATTGACGGACATGCTGTCGAACTCTAGGTTTTGACATGGTTGCTCAAGGACAGCTTGGGGGGGAACTCGAAGACGGCGATGATTGCCGCCATTTCGCCTGCCGATTACGAGGAGACGCTGAGTACGCTACGGTATGCTGATCAGGCGAAGAAGATCAAGAACAAGGCCATCGTGAACGAGGACCCGAATGCGAAACTTGTGCGCGAACTTAAGGAAGAATTGGAGTTACTCAGGGGTACGTATACGCCTGATGGTGCTATATGATCCATTGCCAACTGACTTCACTGCAAGCTCGCGTGGCGTCCTCAAGCGGAGAGGATACGTTCGACCCGCATATACCCCCGGAGAAACAAAAGGTCACATACCAGACGAAGGACGGGAAGATCAAGACGGTCACGAAGGCAGAGTTGCAGGAACAAATGGAAACGAGCGAAAAGTTGATGCAAGGTTTGAACGAGACATGGGAAGAAAAGTTGGCGAGGACTCAGGAGGTGCAGAAAGAACGAGAAAAAGCTTTGGAGGAGTTGGGAATCACGGTGGAGAAGAACCTTGTCGGTGTGCATACCCCGAAGAAGGCTAGTATGTTGCGAGCACGAAACCAATTTCACACTGACATTTTTGTTTGTAGATGCCCCACTTGGTGAACCTGGTGAGTGTTGTTGTAGCCAAAGTATCGGATCATATGCTGAACGCACCCTTTCCCCGCTCAGAACGAAGGCGAGCATCGGTACTACTTCACACTTGTTCGCATTGATGACGCGGTTCACAGACCCATTAATGAGCGAATGTTTGATATATCAGCTCAAACTGGGTCGTACTATGGCACGTTCGTCCATGTTCTGATGTCGTTGACAGTACTTAGCCTGAGAGAACAGGTCGGCCGCCTGGACAGCAAAAAATCGGCAGCAATCCGGCTCAGTGGAGACAACATATCCGAAGAGCACTGTGCATTCGAGAATGTCGATGGTAAAGTCACGTTACATGCCATGCCAGATAGCGTGACGGTAAGTGCGTATTTGGGAACTCTTGCAGGCTACTGACTTGGCTCGGTAGTTCCTGAACGGAAAGCAGATCGCACCGGGCCAGGTGAGTATCACGATGGTATTTGAAGAGGTTCGTTGTAATCGTGTCTGTAGCCATACAAGCTACGGTCGGGTTATCGAATCATTCTCGGTACGTCTAGTGTGCCGGCGTAGTTTGCAACCTTCGTGTGATCAACGCTTGAACAGGGGATAACCATGTTTTCCGGTTTAACAACCCCGAAGAGGTTCGAAAACAGCGCGACCGAGCGACCGCCCGATCGAATTTGCACCTGAGCATCTCTGCTACTGACCTCGAAGGCGCTGAGGTCAATGCCACGCCTTCGACTCGTCCTCCATCCAGAGCCTCATCCGCGGGCGACGCCGACGTAGACTGGAATTTTGCGAAGCGGGAGGCTGCTCTAGCGCGATTGGGCCTCGATCCTACACTGGACAACCTTCCAGACGAAGAGATTAACAAGCTCTTCGAACGTATCACCAAGGTCAAGACAATGCGTGACCACAACTCGAAACCGAGGCCTGAGAGTAGTCTCAGCCAACGTGACGACGTGTGGAGCGAGTCAGGTCGGCCGTTCTCCAGCGACGCGACGACGGACGACACGAGTGTCGACGCTGGACCAAGCCACGGGAGCCCCGATATGGATGGGCCCCTCAAGGACGTTCAGCATCAACTCGAGTCTCGCCTCCAGGCTATCTCAGAGTCCAGCGAGGCCGAAGACCTCAAGGTGGAAAAGGATCACATGGAGCACCAGTTGAAGATGGTTCAACAACAGCTCAGGCGACTCATTTATGCACGTGCGCACGGAGAATCGGAAGATGATATCGTTGGATTCGAACCAATCATCTACACGGCAAAGCAGTTACGTTTGATACGCAAGGTCTTGGATAAATGGCGTGCCCATCGGTCGTTTTCCATGGCCGAGACAGTCTTGTCTAATGCCATTTTTGTGAAAGAGGCAACTGTTATCAGGTACGGGTTTCTTATGAGTTGACAAAGATACAAAGTTGATGGTTTTCCGATTTGAATTTTGGTTGTAGCAAAGAACTTGGCAAAGACGTTTCATATAACTTTACTATCGCCTCCGGTGGGTCGCTGGCAGCACCAACCTCGGGAGTGGACAATATCGGAAGTCTCGATGGGTTTGGCGATGTTGCTGATCCCCGACTTGCCTCTGCGACCCAGCCATCCGTTGCTATCAAGGTTCTTGACAAGAAACATTGTGCGATTTATACGTGGTCTCTAGATCGTCTCCAGCAACAACTACAACGGATGCGAAATCTAACGACTTATATCGATAGACCGTCATATACCCAGCATTTCAGCTCTGATAGACCCTTTTACGACTCTCCCCCGCCGCAGTTTTCTTTCATCGGCAATGCCCTCATATCCTTGGCACCTCTTTCGCGCCGCCTCTCCTCATCCTCCGTGGTACCGATATTTTGCCGTTACACGGCAGAAGCAATCGGATCATGCAGGGTAGACCTCAAGATTTCCAGCGTAATCCAAATGTCCTCGAAGCATACATCCGGATCGGCTGCTTCGACTAGACCCAGCTCTCCGATTCCATCTCTATTGCCCCCAGGGAGCAAGATCAGCTTTTTCTTGACTGTTGATTCTATCAAAGGACTTTCGTCCCACGACTTCACAGCTTTGCATCTACAGGTGCGATTATCTTCGTTCGTGGGACCGTCCCTTCCAAACGAAGAGATCTTCACGTCCTCTGTGCTCGATATGGAGGCATCTTCACTGTCGGACCTCAAGTTTCGGCGGACATTCTCCATTGTTGCTCCTATCAAGGTTATCAATCACTTACGACAAGGATACGCCCCCATAGAATTTTTTGCAGCTGTCAAGTCGACGTACCTGGAACGTCTGGAACGATGGGACGAAATGCGCGAGCTACGAGTTCACCCGCGCCCGGCTTCCCCCATGAGCCAAACGGATAACAAATCGTCAAATACGCAGATGATGCGGCGATCTGAAACAGATTTCGTCATCGAGCAACTCCACGATGTGGCAGCCCGCGTTCAGATCCGAGAGCTTGCTGCGGATGGGGAGTATGTCCCTGTTCCCGTGGTCTCCCAGGGAAGCCTCGATCCGGGCGCATTTTTCCTTCATCAGGGGTTACAACGGCGTATTTACCTGGAACTCTCTTCCGATTCAGGACCTCAACTCCCGTGGTCAGATGTTACCAAGGTCAGGCTGGGAAGTGTGCGTTTGCTTGATCCGAAGGGCCGAATACATGATTCGACGTCGAAAGCCATGGTCACCCTTCCATTGCTTGCTGACCAGACGGTCGAGTTCAAGCCAGACGGGACGGGCTCGTTGTCCTCGGAAACCCTTTGGGATTCGAGCGTTCACGACTCCGTGCTACTGAATCGCGTCACGACGAATCCGTACCGCGTCATTCTGCAACTTCAATGGGCAGTGGCGGTGGAGACGTGTAGTGAACCGGTTCAATTCTCCATGGATATCGCGGTGACGATGCAAACCCGGGATGCTCGTCCTCCGAACCGTTTTCTTACCTTCCTCAGTTCGGGCAAGATTCTTTCGAGAATGAATTCGATATTCAAAGTCCGTCTATCGCCACCCCTAACACGCTCCCCGCAAGACCTCTGGCGCCTTGACACCTCGGAAAAATACGTGCGTGGAGAGGAGGTGTTACAGAACTGGAAATCTAGGGGAATATCGGTTGTGGGGGACTACAATCGTCTCGTAAAGACAGAAAGAAGGGCTGCCGATGTGCAAGCGATTCGTGTCGTGCTGGCATCCTCTCGTGCGATGTCACGGCCTCCCCTCTCTGGATCTGGGGTATGGCATTCGGACACATTGCTCCACAAGACAGTCACACTCTGGCAAAAACGATTTGGTCATCCTGACGAGGTTTGTTGAATCATATGTTATAGCTGACAGGCTCATGATGTAATTTTCCTTGACGTAGATTGTCCTCAGTCAGGTTCCCTCAGAGATGGAGAAGCTCACTTCTGCTTCCAAAGCCACCAGGATCAATCATGATAGTGTCAAACTAAATTCTTCTGTGACACTTGTACCACACAGGTGTGTCTTGTTTGTCTTATGAAGCTTAATAGTTAGAGTCGAAAAAAAATGTTTTCACTGTAGTGATGGCCCAACTAAGAGAGGATATCTGCTCGTTCTCACAGACGCCATCCAAGATACCTGGCGTAAGCGGTGGTTTGTCCTTAGAAGGTGACGTGAATCTTCTTTGGCAGCGCCACATCTCATTTACATAGATTGTAGACCTTACCTCCACATGTACACGAGTTCCAATGAACTTGAGGAAGTTGGTATCATCAGCCTCAACGGGATGAATATCGAGTATGACTCCAACAAAGAGGCTCTTCTTGGGGTGAGTCCAAAGCTCGCTTTATCGGACTCCGTCTGATGCGTGTGCTCGTAGAAACAATTTTGTTTCACGCTGTTCACCGCAGCAAACTCGCATGTACTCGCCGCGCCATCGTTGAAGGAATTGCAGTCATGGACATCGAAACTAGACCCTACCGGTTCCAACCTCACCTAGACGTAACGCGTCACGGATCGTTTTTATCTTTTTTTCCTTGATCCCTTATCTTATTGAGCTCATACATGTCTACACGTATACCATACCCACCATACGAAATCTTCTGTTTGTGTTACGTTTCCCTGGCACGCGATATTGCGCAGACTTGGTTGATATGTCGAAATATTCCAGTTTTCTGGCGTGCAGTGGGCTCTGTTTGGTATCGGCACTTCGTCTCTGGATGTCCAGCGTTTCCTGGATATCTAAGATATACAATATAATCTGTCGTAATGCATACGGTCTGGACCGCCGAAAAGGCATGCATCATGGGAGATGTGTGTTATCAGTGGAGCTTCTTGTCCATCATGATCAGATCATGAAGGATTGTACAGTGGTCACATGCTACGTCACACACAACCGAGACGGCTGTATGTGATGTTTGCCTAAATGAACTTCGAAGAAGACCATAAAATCAATGATATTAATACGTCCCTGATTGAAGCTCGCCTGACCACATTACCATACGAGGTAGGCTATTTCGGAAGAATACTATGAAGATGTTCATGATGCAACCTCATGATCATCCCGTCCCCGGCCCGCCGCATCTGCGCCAGATGGCGGGCCGGATCCATTGGTGTGTTCATCCCAACGAGGGGTCGCATAAGTTTGTGAAAGCTCTGTGCCGCCGCTGGGGAATTTGTGCCATGTGTTCCCACCTGTTGAACAGGCTTTCAGTCGCAGGAGCCCCACGGCTGCTGCTGGCAGTCGGGGAGCGTCATACTGTGTTAGTCCATTAATTTTGACCATGTGGTGCGGACCGCCACCGGATGAGCTGACATGCCGCTCCGTCACAGGCTCGTTTAATACGGCCGCATCGTGACCAGGCAACGCGAATCACGTTAGAATCGTATTGATCCGTTGTCGGTTTGTTCAAGTCCCTGTTGCTTCGTATCCAGCCAGCCTCTCGCATCCCGCCGGCGCTCGCAGGCTCGCAGGTCCATGTACGTTTGTTGGCAACTCAATTTTCAGCACGTGGCAATTTTGTGTTGTCATTGACATTCGCGCCGGAACTGACTGCGCGCATGGATACGGATCCCATTCAAGTTGGTTGCCATGTGTGTGCCCCTTGCGGCGCTTCAAGCCGAAACTTCGGTCGTATCGGGACCGCCCCTTGTAAACAGATTATTATCGCCAATACGGCGGGTGAACGAGGGTGTCTACATATTTTTGGGTCTTGACAATTTGGGAAGGTGCTAGTGGGCAGGTCCGCGATGGGTAGATCGATAAGCGCCGTTCCATCAAGAGCGGTATAGAATGAACCCCAGGAAAACGCGACGTCGGATGACGTCGCACGCTAAGGAGGTCATTGAAGCCCTTGACCCTGCAGAAATATGATTCTCGATTCAGATACATACCAAATACTGACTTGCGATCGCTCGCAGGTCTGTGTGCTTGGCGTTTCAAGATAGAGCGTTCCAGCTGTGTGGTTCCGTAACTTGATAGGCAACGTCACCCACGCTCCTGCACAATTCTGCAGACCTGCTTGATAGACGCGAGGCCTCATGACAGGAGGGAGGCTGATACCTCCCTCCCCTACAAGTGTCATGGAGTCAATCGTGGTCACACCGAACCCAAACCAACACTCCCACCTCAAGTATTCGATCTCCATGTGAAACATTGCATCCATATCGCAGTCTAGGCGGGATCGCGTGAATACAAGGACTGCTGAACCCAGACGAAACTGCGGCCGGGGACATGTTGACCCCACTAACATCACTGGAGATACCTAACCCCACGGTGATGTACAACCATGGCTCAGATCCAGGGCAAAGAGCGGCCCGAAAGAGTCGGAGATGATTGAGTTACTCTTTGATCATCGCCTTTGTCGGAAGGATCACCGCAATAAATTTTCCAGAGGTTCGGGTATCACTCGAGAGTTGCGACCGACTCGGATCCTGTAAATCTTTGGAATTACCTCGATCAAAACGAGTGGTAACACGGATTGTCTGACCTGAGAAGTTGTTACCGACCGTACTGCAACGTGAGTCACGGCACTGACGGGCACACGAACGTTGATCCCAGTGGTGGGAGACACGGCCGAGAGAATGCCACCACTCGAAGACCGTGCCTTGACCCATGTGCTTGGCCACTGCGCTAGCAGTAACGCCAAGTTCGGAACCGCATGTAAAGGCTTCGCCTAGCTCAGCTCATGACAGCAAGGCGGAGAAGGTTCGAAGTCCACGGAAGCAAAGTCGAATGTCCGGGCCGCCGGCGGATAGGTTATTGGCCAATCAATGGCCATGTAACCGTGACATGATTTGCCCGAGCAGTAGGGAATCTACACGGATTATTGACACAAGAGCTTGTATACAACTAGCCAGTGGGGGACTTAAACCGAGAACCTGGTGAGGACCAGTCAGGACCAATCCCGACTACCTGAAGAAGTTGATGTCTTGCGGATCAGTGCGGTGTGACAATGGATGTTGGGCATTGTCAGTGAACGCTGAGCGCTCTCGGAGCACTGAAGGTCGAACGTTTGAAGGTCGTCGCGACGTTCATGATGATGCTACGCTGATCAGGGCGATCCAACTTGAAGTTCAATGTGCCAAGGCATGCATGCATGCCATAGTAGTTTGTTGAGGCGAGCCTGGAAACATGAACACCATTAGTACTATACCACTCGGGCTCCAGCCTCAATTTTCCTCAGTGTGATATCGATCTGTAACCATCATCTGCGTCCGTCAATGTCAAATCAAACGTCATTGGAGATTGTAAGATAAGATATATGATAGGATGGATACAGTACGTTTTGGCTTCACGGTATACCAGAAAGATACGAGGAACAAAAACATAGGAATGGTGTATGATAAAGTGCATCTAGTAGTGCATAAAAGTTATAGAACGAAGTCTTTGGGTGGACCGAAAATGCAACACGGGAAAGGTGTATGGATACAGGGCGAACGAAGGTGGTAGAATGCGAGACTTGTTTTAATCGCAGGCAATTGGGTAGTCGCTCTGAATCACGACCGCGATCAAAACCGGCCTATGCAAGAATGACTTCGCACTTACCGGTCGTGTGAACGTGAGCATATGACAGGTAATATACCCTTTGGCAAAGCCGGCTCCTGCATATGCGAAGAGATATTGCCATTTGCGCTTGAATGCTTCGTACTCGTGAGCATCTCTCAGAGCTGGATAGTCTTTGACGAGCAAGTCTTGTCGAATATTTGCCTCAAGCCGGCGACCCCATTCACGGAGGGTTCGAGGGTAGTCTATAAACAAAACACAGCTCACGGGGGATCCATGAAACTATGCGAGAGTGTTCTTACGCGCAGCGTGGTTGTCGACTCCTTCGAGAGTGAATCTGCCTTCTGAGCCGGTATTTGCAGCTTCAATCAACGCAGTCGCACTAGGCAAGCATGAGTTGGGCCACATGTACCGCCGCATGAAGTCTTCGGGTCTGAGATATTGCGTTGTCAGCAGAGTAACAGTCTCTCGTGGCATGACACTCACTGATAGCTGGAGTATCTTAATTCTGGGAATGTCGAAGCGGTAACAACCGCAGTCGCGTTTCGTGATTTCAAGGCGAAGTCCACGAGGTTGAAGTACGTGTGATAATGCTTGGAGCCCACATGCTAAAATCGTATAGCTATGAGCGAGCATGCGATAGATCCAGTCACGAACGTCCTGACCTCCAACATTTCGATGCTAACAAAGGCGTCAAATGCTTTCTCAAACTCTGCGGGGATCTCGCGATAGTCCATCAGATGAACCCGAATGCGGTCCTGAAGACCAATGGCTTTGATCCGTTCTTCTGCAAGAGCCTTTTGTTCCTTGGACAATGTCAAGGTGTCGACTTCACAGCCGAATGTCTGGGCAGCCTAATTTCGCACAAAAATATCAGCAATGCCGTTAAGAACAAAAGCAACTCGAGCACCTCGATGGCCAATCCACCCCATCCCGAACCAAATTCCAAGATACGGTCTCCAGGTTTCACCTTGGCTTTGGTAAGCACGTAGCGAATTTTACGTAGTTGTGCAGCCTCCAAATCGCCCGGGAATGGACCGTCATTCAAGTCCCCGCGGACCCCACCTTCAGCATCGCTCCACAACGCGCATGAGTACATCATTTCCTTGCTGAGGAATGCCTGAAGTGTATAACATCAACAACGCTATAATACGATCGATCTCCTTTAAAACGCACCTTAAAGAGCTCATTAGATTGGTCGTAGCTCGCAATTGCGTTTAAGCGCGCGCGGGAGCGCGTCTGTCCAAGGAATGCGTTCGAGAGCCCGGAAATTGCTGACGTTATGCGGCTGATGGTTGAAGACAAACCATCCATTCCGGACTCGTTGTCAAGCCAAAGCTGTCACTCATCAGTCCTGAGAACCTTGAGCGACGCGCAAAATCAACCTACATCCATCACAGCTTTGAGGCTGCTAACTTCAACATCGCCGATCATGTAAGCTTCGCTGACTACAACAGTGTTAGCTCAAACCAAGACACGGCATTCTAATATTGAGGCTTACAGCCTAGGTCTTGAGAGCTAGGGCAAATCAGCTTAAGCGCAGCAAGGGAAGGGGGGAAACACGTACAAGAGGACGCGGGACCAGAAGTCTGGGTTAATGATCTTCAGGTAGACTTCGTTACAGCCCTTGGAGCGCGTTCCGAAATGGTAAACGCCTTGCGAGTCTGCAACAGTTAAGTATCCTCTGGTGATAGCTTTCTCCAGGACGGCGAGGACAGAACTTCGTGCTACCAACCAGCATTAGACATGCGAATCCATGGATGATATAGTGTCATACCATAGCTGGACAAGAGAGACTTTGGTCTGGGAAGAACGATGGATATCGAGGGGGGGGAGCGATAGAAATTCCCCGCCGACGAAAACGTCAAGGCGGAGGAAGTCGCAGCATTCAGCATCGCGAGGGGAATCGTAGAAGAAACGTCGTGTAGATGCGGAATCCGCTAAAGGGGGAGAGGATGCAGAGTGGATGGGTGAGGGACCCAGGGCATGGTGCCCCTTTATATGTGGTTCAGATGGAGACAACCCACGAGCGGTCACATCACAATTTTGCATATGCAAAAATTATTCTGTAATGGCGCTCGGTAAAAATAGAGGGAGAAGAGATTGCCTACTTGTGGCCGTCTAGGGATTCACGGGAAAATGACACAGATGGATCTTAGATCTGTAGATGACGGAGTCAGAATTGGCAGAGTCTGAGAAACATAGATCCGTTGACAGGCGGGAGCAGTGGTCGGAAGAACTAGGCTCAATAGTGTATTGGTTCCACTTGAATGTTTGTCCGAACAGCTGTGTCAGTCTAATAAGCATGGAGATAGTATCAATTGGTTGCAACTCTGGTTGGTCCTTGGCCAGGAGGTAAACTGAGGTCGCCATGCGACTAAAAAGAAGATATCCGGTTTCAGTGAACTTGCAGGAAACATGAAGCGATCGGGAAGTTGCGAATACTATAAATTGTCAGCCAGTGCGATGGGAGGAAGGCCAAGGGCAATCCAAGCAATCCGAATATCTCGATATACCCAACAACACTCTCCCACGTGGTTCTTGCGTGCCTCCCAAGGGTCAACCCCGGCGACATAATCGGGTCTCCATCAGGGTCAGGCTCAGGTTTCACCAATTGAACCGGTCTTGTCGGGTTGAATAATCCGGGTCTCACCATATCAACCTTGTCTTCCCAATGCAACATCACCTCTCGGATTTCCCGTTCAATGACTCATGCGGCGGTGTCTTCACTGCATTCACCAAAATGATCGTTGGTCCGAATGTAACATGTGAGCTGCTGAGTTAATGTCGCCGTGACTCACCCTTTGTAAGTAGGTTAAACTTCGTGGACAAACCAGCAATCCTTCCCAAATACGACTCTTGTGATTGTTGTCAAGAAATAGTCCGCGAGACAAATCTAGTCGCCGTGCCTCCAAGACAATAGTTTTGAATGGGGCCTCAAGATCATTGGTCGTAATTACTGGTCCTGGTTTCACTCTGTTCCGTTGCGCCGTACACAAGGTACTTCATTTACCCTTGTAGTGAACAAACAACAAATGATTTCACTGGTCATACGCGGCCAGATTACATGGTTATCCATTCTTGCCGCCCTTGTCTACCTGCCACTCTTACGGGACGTGGAATGCTCTCCCATTGATCGGTCTCTGTGACAGTACGCTAATCTCGTTCCCAATTAACAATTTCTTCTTGTGCTTCCGTGGCTTATCATTGGCTGCTAGGAGTTAGGTCTCATGCTTCGCATGAGATAAATCGTCGTTGGACCCCGTTCCAACCCTCTGGATACCATTAGCCAAAAGATTCACCCATGCAAATCCGGCTTCTGTACAAACGACATGGGGAGGACGACACACATTTGAGTAGTCGTTGGGAAGGTCTTTCCTTCCATCGCCGCATGCCGGGCATTCATCCTGGAAGCATTAATCACCGCTTGCGCCACCATGCCACGGACACATCTATGTACCAAGCTTCTCCGTTTGTACACTTCCCTGCGATATCATCGCGCCAGGGCTGAACCGACACATGCTGCCGTTCTTACTAGTTCTCGTTTCGTTCCTGTCAAGCCGTCCCGTGTGTTAGCTTTGAGCTCAACAGTATTGACTTTCATGTCATAAGATATGTGAGCGTTCAGCAAGGCCAACCTTTTGTGCACCGTGTTGTAATGTTTGACATGGCCACCAGCGCTGTGGACATCCCCTCACTCACCTTACAGGAAATTTACCCAAAGAAATATTCTCGACTAGGCGGTGAAAAAGTCCACAATGCAATGTTAAAGCCTAATACTCACGTATGACACCTCATTGAGGGGTCCGACACTGTCAGCGTGTCTTGATCTAAAATCGTACCACCCCTAGGATCGTGACTTGTGAGTGCACCAGTTTAAACTCAGTGGGGAGCCTCAAAGTCCAGATTGTGTGGTACTACGTATGTCCCACTGGCAGTGCAAGAATCACATACAAGCTTATTGTAACTAGTATGGGGTCACGCAACTCATACGTGGTGTGATAGTACTAGTTTGTCAGGTCGTTAATCAGCTTCTATTCACCCTCAATGGCAGTGATCTTCAACTGATCTTCACAATGCCGTACTTACCACGTGTCGCCGTAAGGAATCATTGTGCGCTGGCCGGATAATTCCACTTGCGACGTGAGTGGACATCTGAAGGCACACTATGCTCGGAATATTTGTGGATACATGTACACTTTACTTGATAACTGTCTTGAGGCGGTGACGCGCCTCAAATTCTGTCCAATGCCAACTCGGGACCTTGTAGTCTCAGTCGAAGATAGCATTGAGCAGAGCACCGTGTGGTTTGTATCATTCGCCGAATTCGCTCTTGCTTGCTCGCTGGGAACGGAGATTTGAACCCGTCAGGCCCTGTGCATCCCGATAAAACCTTGATCCGACAAAACTGAAATACGCTGCATAAGGTCGCATTGGAAACCCACGAACTGCGAACACCGAGGCGGGTCGTAATCCCTGCTATACCTGCTAGAGTGGTTCTCCCGATGGCATCGATTGACTGGCGCGGCATGGTATGGTTACCCTCGAATCATGTATCCCGTCATCGTACTCAGGAACTCGCGGCGCTGTCAGAGTTTACGTGTCGTACACAACCAGGCTAGGGGTTCCGTGCTAGGACCGCAGCGGACACATCGTTGGCCATCATCATGTGAGACCCGAGAGGCGATCCATGGAAGCGAAGGAATGGCGGTGATAGGCCGACGGTCTTGTTGAGGGCCATTGAAGGTGGCCGCGTGGAGAGGATCGAGACCTATGGCGGGTGTTCAAGGAGTACGGCGAATGGTGGCCTAAGAATGAGCATGTTTCCCAGTTCGCCGGTTGGTCACACCGATCTAGTGCCATTCGTTCGAATCTAGCCTGTGCCGACACAACTTGAAACAGCAATTGTGGGAACTCAACTAGTACAGAAGAACCATAGGCTTACCTAAATCACCAGCTGAATATGGTCGGTCAATATGTATCCTCGGACGTCTAGCCAGTCTAGGCACGGAGGCCATGGGGAATTAAGGTTGACGGTCACCCAAAGATATATAGTACATACATGCTATTATGCTGTAGCCGTACCTGCGATGTACTCGGACAAACTAGTGTCGGTGGAGCTATAATATAGCCGGTGCGCAACATCATGCACAATCCAGTCAAGGCCAGCGACTAAGTTTTGACCAGTGACTGCGCTGCATGGCCAAATCTTCCATTGATGGGATTTGATTCCTGGCAAGTCAAGCAGCTGGAGACGATAGCTATGATCAAAAGTTGGTCCATGCAACACATCTCTGCATACTTCACGGATTTCCACGTCACTCATCGACCCTTCTATGTCCTGCTTATTCGCGAAAACAAGAAGCGACGCGCCAGACAACCGCTTGAAGAGCGTAAATATCGGAAATGAGAGGATATCAGATCATCCTTACATCCTCAAGAAGCAGGTTATGGAGCTCCTCTTTGCAATCCTGAATTCGCATGCGATCTCCTGAGTCTACAACCCAGACGATGGCATCCGTTTGCTCGAAATAGTTCCGCCAATATGGTCGAAGAGTTCTCTGGCCACCAACGTCCCCTACTCGCATGGTGAGCGACCATGCTCTAGAATGGTCGATGGCAAGGGATACAAACAGATGTTTAGTGTGTAACTGGAGGTAGAATCACCGCCGGAACAATGCTGATTTGAGCCGAGATTGAAGGACATCTGCGGATCTTTTGGACACTCACTTTCTGTGGATGAACGTCTTGATATTGAATCCTAGCGTTGGGCTGATACTCGAGATGTTCTCGCCATTGATCTTCTTGAGGATGGTGGTTTTACCGGCATTGTCGAGACCACTGTCACAGTCTTGAGGAAGCTGGAAGCGCAGGAGAACAACAAGCCTACAGGAACAGGATCCGCATTTCTCTCTGCTTCTGGCGGCTCTTCCTTATGATGGTGAGGAGGCCCATTGTGCAAATACCTAACCAATCCTCGAAGTCAGACTGTAGTAGCACTAGTAGGTTCAAACCCCGACGTAAGCCACTTCGGCAAGATAATTCTGTCTACCAACACGGCTGTCCTTCAACCTACTGCGACGTCCGCGTCTGACGGTCAATCGCCATGCCCCCAAAAAATAAAGGGAAGAAAGCTAAAGGACTCAATGATGATGATTACTGGTCAGCCAATCACGATCGATATCCAAGATCGCAACTGAATGTCCAAACGGTATTAGGGACAATGTTGGCGAATCTGTCGCGAACAACAGTCTTGCGCAGATCGGTAACTCTGATGACAACGTTCCAAACACCAAGGCGATACTTGGATTATCTTCATTCAGTGCCCTCTCAATGCAGGATGATGGCCCACCGGAGGTGGACGAGAACGAGGATTTCGGAGGTCTCATGGTGCGTTCAGTCACATTATTTATTTATTTATTACAACTATCATACCATTACTTAGTCTGCCATAAAAGCGACAGCGAAGGGAAAGAAGGACAATGACGCAGACCACGATGCAGACGCTGCCAGTGGTCCGAAGATCCTTACCAAAAAGGAAAAAGAGAGGCTCAAGAAGGAACGAGAAAAGGTCGGTTTTCTTAATTTCGGTTTCTCCATGTACGTCTGACCCTTCGTAGGCCAAGAAAAAGGCTCAGACAGGCGCAATAAAGTCGACTGCTGCAGAAGCAGCGCCGGCGGCTGATACTACTGCGATCGCGACGCCGGTTCCAGCACCTTCCGAATCAATGGCAGAGAAGGAGGTGGAGGTGGATGTACAGGATGGCGGGGGAGCCGCTGCGAAGAAAAAGAAGAAGAAGAAGGGTAAAAGGGACGAAGATGGATCAGTCCCTGCTCCTGCTGCGGCCCCGGCACCAGCTCCAAATGCAAATAAAAAGAAAGGCGGAATAGGCGCGCTGAAGGCGATGATGGAGGAAAAGAAAAGGTTGGAAGAGGAAGCAAGGCGAAGAGAAGAGGAGGAGAGACGGCGCATTGAGGAGGAAGAGAGGCAGGCAGCGGAGGAGGAGAAGAGGAAGGAGGAGGAGAAGCAGAGAAGGAAAGAGAAGGAAAAGGTACGCCTTGAGATGCGATAAATTCCATCACTATCATCCTCATTCAGTGGAATAGATGAAACGCGAGTTGGCCAAGAAAGAGGGTCGCTTACTGACGAAAAAGCAAAAGGAGGAAAAGGCCGCCGCCGAACGACGCAGACAAGCACTGATTGCCTCAGGAGTGCAGATCGAAGGTTTGCAACAGCCGTCCGGGGTGCCGTCCCAGGCTAGTAAAAAAGTGGTTTATGGTTCCCGCAAAAAGAAGGGCCCCATGACCAGAGATAAAGATTCAACCCCTGTATCCCCCGCTCCAGAATCAAGACCCCTGAGTCCTGTCCCAGTCACTGCATCTCCTTCTCCTTCCCCTGCTCCAGCAGAGCTTCCAAATAACACTGACGGTGTTCAGGATGAGTGGGATGTTAGTAGTGCGGAGGAAGATAACGGTGCCGCGCCAGCTCCTGCCGTTAAGGATGAGTGGGACGCGTCAAGCGAGGACGAAGTGAGCGCTCCGCCCGTACCTCAACCTTCCGAGCCCGCGAAAGGAGCACCTCCTGGTCCGTATTTTTTTATCGTCTTCTCTCTCCTTATTTATCAAACCACTGTAGCATCGCCCGCAAATGGAGCAGCAAACAGGCTCCAAGTACCCGAACCCGAGCCCCCCGCAGAGGAGTCCTCGGAAGAGTCATCTGAAGATGAATCCTCTGAAGACGACTCGGATGATGGTTCGGAGGGTAGCTCCGAAGAGTCTAGTGATGGCATGACGAAGGCACAGCGCCTAGCTGTACAGAAGAAGGCGGAAGCTGCTGACCGTAGGGCAAAAGCACACGAGGCTGCACTTGCTGCGCGTAGCAAGGAAAACCTACGCAGTCCGATCTGTTGTATCCTGGGTCACGTCGACACTGGTAAAACCAAATTGCTCGACAAGGTCAGGATCTGTGTGTCTCCTCCCCACGATTCTTACACGATCAGATCAGATCCGGCAAACAAACGTACAAGAGGGCGAGGCCGGTGGTATCACGCAACAAATTGGTGCAACGTATTTCCCTGTTGACGCTATCAAAACCAAGACGGCGGTGTTAAATAAGGTCTGTAGTTAGTTGTTGTTATCCCTATTCCTTAACAGTGCGATACAGGATGGGAAACAAGAATACAAAGTTCCAGGGCTGCTTGTAATTGACACTCCTGGCCACGAATCGTTCACCAATCTGCGCAGTCGTGGAAGCTCGCTTTGCAATATCGCCATTCTCGTCGTTGATATCATGGTAGGTTTTATTGCAGAGATGCCAAAATGTGCTCACGATCGACCGGTAGCATGGTCTCGAACCACAAACGCTCGAGTCTCTCCGCTTACTCAGAGATCGTAAGACCCCTTTCATCGTCGCCCTTAATAAGGTAACGTTCCATCTGTCTGGACACATACACCACTTCTCAACCCCACCGAGATCGATCGTATGTTCGGGTGGGAGGCAACTCCAGATGGTGCATTTCAAGAATCATTGGCAAAACAGAAAATATCTGTACAGCGTGAGTTCGAGGATCGTGTCCAGAAGACTATACTTGCCTTTGCTGAGCAAGGCCTGAACGCTGTGCTCTACTACGAGAACAAGAGCTTCGCCCGAAATGTCTCGATTGTACCCACTTCTGCCATAACTGGAGAAGGAGTTCCGGACATGATTATGCTTTTGGTCAATCTAACCCAACAACGGATGAGCGATCGCCTCATGTACCTATCAGAGCTAGAGTGTACGGTGTTGGAAGTCAAGGTCGTCGAAGGTCTCGGGACCACCATTGATGTTGTCCTTTCTAACGGTATTCTGCACGAGGGTGACAAAATTGTTGTCTGCGGACTCAATGGGCCCATTGTCACTCAAGTTCGCGCACTACTCACGCCCCAACCTCTGCGCGAGCTACGTGTAAAGGTCTGTGCCTGCCCGTATTACCAAACCTTTCTCGCTAACCTTTGCATCACTTGCAGTCTGCCTACGTGCACCATAAGGAAGTAAAGGCAGCGCTTGGCGTCAAACTTGTTGCTCCCGATCTTGAGAAAGCTATCGCTGGTTCACGGCTTCTGGTTGTCGGTCCTGACGACGATGAGGAAGACCTAATGGAGGAAGTCATGTCTGATCTTACCTCCCTGCTGAACTCCATCGATAAATCGGGTCGTGGTGTCTCCGTACAGGCGAGCACACTGGGTTCACTTGAAGCTCTCCTCGACTTCTTGAAGGTTAGCAAGATTCCTGTGTCGGGTATTAATATTGGTCCTGTCCACAAGAAAGACATCATGCGCACGGCAACTATGCTCGAGAGAGCCAAAGAGCTTGCCGTTGTTCTTGCCTTTGATGTTCCTGTCAACAAAGACGCTGAACGGCTAGCGGAGGAGATGGGCATCAAGATATTCAAAGGTTTGCACCAGGCTAAGTTTGCCACGGACACACTGACGCTTGTGCAGCTGATATCATTTACCACTTGTTTGACGCATTCACTGCATACAACAACGAGATAATGGAGGCCAAGCGCCGAGATGCCGCGCCACAAGCAATCTGGCCCTGTCGCTTGAAGACCATCGCTGCATTTTGCAATCGAGACCCCATCATCTTAGGTGTGGATATTCTCGATGGAACATTACGGGTCGGTACGCCCATCTGCGTTGTAAAGGTCGACCCAACTACCCAGAAGAGGGACATCATCGACCTTGGGAAGATGTAAGTCACAACAACGAAGTTGGTCTCAGATCAGTCTTCTCACGTATATGTGTAGAACATCGTTGGAGATTAACCACAAACCTTACGATGTAAGTCGCGAGTTGTCTGGCATTCTTCAGAACGACCGATGTATGTCATTCCAGATTGTCAAGAAATCGCAGGCGGGTGGGGGCGTAGCTGTCAAGATTGAGCATGCGGTGTATCAGTCGGCCAAGATGTTCGGCCGCCATTTCGACGATAAAGACGAACTTCTTAGCCACATCACGAGGCAGAGTATCGATGTCCTCAAGGTATAAAATTCGAGTAACGCGCACGTTCATTCTGATGCAATTTCTTTCAGTCGTCATTTAAGACCGATGTCTCCAACGAAGAGTGGCTGCTTATTAAAGCACTGAAACAGGTACGCTCTCGTTTTTTCAGATGCCTCCCCGTCCGCCGACAGTCCGATACAACAGCGTTTGAACATCCCATGAAGGGTGGCAGATCCGCGACTGGACCCATATGGTGTTTACATCGGAGTTCATACATCACTGTATTTATACCGCACGTCCGAATCGTTCGCAGTAACGCTTGTTTTTTCTTCTTCCCTGGATTCTTCGCCCTTGGAATGTCTGTCCCATCCAGCACAGATGGCCACAAAGCTATTCAAAACGGTAATGAACAAGCCTCTACTGAAGATAAAGATGCTTTGCAATTGGTAATACGCTATTCGAAATGACGGGACGACCTTCCAAGTGGGATGATGTGCTGAGGCATTACTGGTAATCGGTAACGTCGGTTTGTACTAGTGGCAAACTGGAAACGGGCTGCGGGTATCCCTGATTGCGGACTCTGAGGGCCTCGACCTGCGCCCCGCAGCGTCCTGTGCCCTCTGAGGAAGATGCACCAGGGATTGAGATCATACCGCTTGAACCTGAACAGCGCTCATACCTGCGTAGGGAAGCCCCCAGTATCGCCCCTACTATTACCGCTCCTACGGGAGCAATGCAGTGTAACTGACGCTCTTTACTTGCTTGTTTAGAGTCAACTTGGCTATAAGCAGGTGAGGGAAAATTTGCTTTTCTTCTCACCCGCGTTCGCTGAGCACTTGATATTGTGTACTCTAGCAACTTCATCGCAGTTGGCATCTCATCGAAAGTTTTGCTGCTAGCTTTGTTGCTCTGAATTTCATCGGAGGCGTTCGGTATGGACTACTCGCTAATCACAAGCATTTCTACCAATAATGATTCCTACTTTCAGTTCGTTCTTGTTCCTTGGTTTGCTCGCAGGAGGTCCTGCTGCGATATGGTATTGATTCCAAAAAGCACTGGCAAGCTAATCCTGGACACTGCTCCAGGTCATCCTACATCGTTACGATCATCTTTATGATCATAACTGCCGCGGTTCTTGCAGAAATCTGTTCGGCATTACCGCTCAGCGGTTCCATCTATGTTTGGGCCGCTGAGAGTGCGGGACCAAAATATGCGAGGTTTTTCGGCTTTTTGGTCGCTTGGTGGGCTTGCACGGCATGGATGACTTTTACTGCAAGCAATTGTCAAGTGAGCCTGGCATCCGTTCAACAGCAAGTCACTTTATGATTATCTTGTTGACAGACCACCGCCAATTACATTGTTTCCCAGTTGGCTGTCTGGGAAATCGACTTCCCTGGTGGTGTTGACAACAATAACATCAAATGGCGCGCCTTCATTTGGATACTCTCGGAGTTGATGCTAGTGGTTTCTGTGGCCATCAACTACCTCCCTCCTAGACTCTATTCCGGCATTTTCAAGTTTTCAGTCGCATTGCTCATGCTTGACTTTTTCTTATGTCTCATCTGGCTGCCTATTGGTGTCTCAAAAACGTACGGATTCCGATCGGCTTCGGATGTGTTTACGATGACTTGTGCGTGAGGATCAGGTGAAACATATTGTAGCCACTGACCCACATGTGACTAGACAATGGTACTGGGGCTTCTGCTGGGTGGAACTGGCTCTTGTCTTTGTGCGTCTTCCCCTGACCCGTCCAGTGGATTGATTGAGGTTCATTAACAGCCTCTTCACTGCTGGAACCTTGACCGGATTCGATGCATCGGGACATATTGCTGAAGAAACCAAAAATGCCAGGTATGTGCTTTGACAATGACACTACCTTGCTTGACTCAATTTTTTCAGTGTCATTGCAGCCAGAGGTATTCTATCGAGTGCCATCGCAACAGGGGTGTTCGGTTTCATTACCACCATCCTGTTTTTGTTCTGCACACCAGACCTCGATACAATATTTGCTCTTAACGCCCCGCAACCATTCGTCCAGATTTATGCTCTCGCTTTGGGCAAGAAAGCTAGTATCTTCATGACGATTCTAGCTGTCCTTGGTCTCATAATGGTGTGAAAAAATTCCTAGTTCGCGTTCTCACTGAGCCTTTTATTACATAGAACACAACGGTAGCAATTGTTGCTTCGTCGCGTTTGGTGTTTGCCGTCGCTCGTGACGGTGTGCTTCCTTTATCTGGATGGATTGGACAAGTTGACGCGCAAGGACAACCCCGCAACGCAATTACTGTCATCTTTATCTTTGCCGCCGCCATCCTATGCACGATCTTGCCCAGTCAAGTCGCATTCACGTCGTTGGTGTCGGCCGGTGCTGTTCCAACTATCGCAGCATACGGACTCATCGCCCTGCTGCGACTTTTCATGACCCCGGACCGATTTCAGTCTTCTCGATTCAGACTCGGTAGATACGCAAAACCATTCTATATTTGCGCAGCCGCTTTCAACGCACTTATCTTTGCTGTACGTGTTTGATTGGCCGTGATGATTGTACATAAGCATTGATCTTGGCCCAAGGTTGACATCTCACCCTTTTACTTCCCGGTTACCGCGCAGACATTCAACTTTGTGAGTGAAAATTCCCGTCGGTACATCTTTGATCTGATGTAGCGTTATGCAGGCTATCGTCATCTTCGCAGCTATCTCTGTCTTTGCTCTCCTCAATTGGTACTTCACACCTGAGGACAAGTGGTTGAGGCGGGAACAAATTCTCAAGGCCTTGGAGATGACAGATTGAGAATGCACGTTCGAGGTTAAACGAGATAAGATATTGAGGTCATAAGATATCGATATCCTAGAGGGGCTCTAGTCCCAGCTGTCCTTGACATGCCCCTTCAATGTCTACAATCTAAAATGGTGACGACACATATTTATTGATGATCACGTGGCGATGGAAAAGCAGGGACCAACCTCTTTGGGAGCGGCGACACTCAAGACCACCGGGTGATCCTTTCCGACGAGGACCTCATCCTGTGGAAACATAAGCACAAAAGATGGCACAGCAAACGAGACACAAAACCTCGATCCTGATGCCCATATTGTGGAACACTTTTGGAAATTGCGGTACAGGGGGTACGTAAATACCTGGGGAAATAAGGAAATAAGATTTTAACATCAGTAACAAAGGTGTGATAAGCGCTGTACGGATCTACCTGGCTCCACGGTGATGACCATTCCCGCCTTCAAGCTAGCATGCGGTTTTTTGTTCGGTGAATAAAATGTATACGCCACTCAAATAATTTTCAACTTACCGATCTCCGCGAGCAAGATGTGCCGACTCGTGCAAATCTAGGTTCCATCTTGTAAGTCCCCGTCGACCATTGGATGTCCCACGTCCAACAAGAGAAAGACAAAAAGACATACCTATTCCAATCGGATGACTCAAAAAATGCGGGTACAATACCCTTTCCAAATCTCCCGTGTAAAGGTTAAACCCGATCTGGTTTAATTCGGTTCGCAGGAGATCGCATGACTGCTGGTGGAGTTGGTGTAGACTGAGTTCGGCAGATTCTCCACACAGGGATACGAGGGATTTCTGCGCATTCAGAACAGCCGTGTATAGGTCCTTCTGGGGCGCGCTAAACACCCCAGAGGCAGGATAGGTGCGTGCTAAACAACAAACGGTTAGACTGAGGTACACACGTCCGAAGGACCCGAAGTCTCACTGATATCTGAGGCGTAGCCGCTGGGACACCTCAGTATGGCAAACGGAAGGGTCAAGTGAGGTGTACTGACTTGTATTCGCATCCCGCATCCATAAGGATCATCTCACCATCCTGAACCACTTGATTATTAGAGGTATAGTGTATCACAAGCGCATTGGGTCTAAAAAGAGGGTCAACGTAGTATTCGCAAAAGGGAAAATTTGACCGATACCCCGATGCGACAACAGGTACGTATGCTAATCGTTGTGATCCGGAGAGACAGCACAGGTATTCAAAATGAGCTGCAATTGCACTTTCGGATATCCCAGGGCGGGTAAACCGCATGGTCTGTCAAGGGAAAAAGCCCTTCAGCATCCATGATTTTCGGTATGGTGAGCTAATTGACCTTGGCGAGAGAACGTCCGCTAATATCGGCAGCAGCCCGCATGACCTGCTGTTCTCGCTCGCTCTTGATGGCTCGCAATTTAGTAACATGTGGTGCCAAGGCGTGCCTCCGCGAAGCTGACAGAGATTCCACAACCGTCTCGTATTCTGATTTGGGCTGAACAGGAGGAGAAAGATATCGCAGTAAAGACTTGGCGGTCCGCGGAGACCGCTTCGATGATGAGTTGGGTATGTCGATGTAGATGTTGGAGTAAAGGCTAGCTAGCGACCTTAGTTGACTAGGAAAGCTTTGTATAGACCCAGCATTATCTGCCTTGAATATGCTCAAAGCATCGTTGAAGCTTGTCCTGGGCGTCACAGGGTTGTTAGTGACTTGACCAGTAGTATCCGTTCGTCGCAGTACCTGGCACCCTCCCACTTCTCTTTGAGAGAGTCTTTGCCACTAGAGAACAAAGTCATTCGATAACCACGTGAAGTAGAAGTCTTCTCTAGTCATGGGTTTCAGCCTGACGCTGATCTGGTTGTCTCGACCAAGCTCACCGAGGATGACGGCTGCGTCTGGCTCTTCGAAGCCCGTAAGGTACCAAAAGTCGGACGCCTGACGGAACTTGTAACTGACTGACGTTCAACAAGGTTGACAAGCCGAGTTACAGGGTTAGCCTACAATATATCTTGAGAAGATATTGGAAGCCTAGATGATGACAGACAGTGCTACGTACTTCCGCTCATGTACTTGATCGGCGCGGCGACCGAGACCACGACGGAATCATTCGGAAGGTTCTCCATCAACTGTCTCCGTCGCCGCTCATACTCCTCGACGGGTATTCCGGGTGTCAGCTCGTGTGGTCTCACTGGGTTTTTCCGGGCTCAGTGTGTTGCGACGGGTGACCGCGGGGGAGGCTCACAGAGGTGGGGGTGTGACTGGAAGAGCGGTTGGCCATAATTTGAGGGTTTGAGCTCGCCGTCGATGGGAGCTTCGGTAGCGAATGCACGCAGACAGCGACTCCGGGTGGGCCCCAGAGGGCGATGGGCGACGGCGGCACCCGCTAGAGGCCGCTGCAGCGCACGCCAGCCTCGGGACATAGTTGAGGTATTCTATTTAATTATTTTCTGATGTTAACCCAGTTTGACACAATGACAATCACGCGCGATTCGTGACGCTTCTAGTCGAGTGTCACGTCGAGTATGGACTCGTCGCCCCACTGGGCCTCATTTCGTACTGCAGCCCGCAATGTGTTGTGACTGGGAGAGATACAGCAGACGCGGTGTCGACGTCGCATCCGCGATGACTGCGCTCGCTTTTTCTGCAGTCAAGGGAACCACCAGGCTCGGGGTAATCTTTCTTCCCTGCTCGCGTGCCAATCGTTCCCGCTGATACCACTCTAGTTCTCTCTCGTTCGCAACGTGGCCTCCAGCACAGTCGTAGCTACTGCGCTGGCTTTCGATGATACCATTCTCGGTCGAAGGAAAGTCACGGCTTCCGTCGTTGAGGGCGCCGTTTCGAGTACGATAGACTTTGCCGAAACACTGACACTTGCTCCGATATACCTGGGGGAGTGCATCTCCTCCGCTTCTCTTCGCGCTGCGCATACCTCTATTGATATCCTTTCCATCATATTCCCCGGGAGTAGTGAGGCATCCTTTTCATTAGCCCCATTCATTGATCTCGTGAAGAGGGAGTGGGACAACCCCACTCCAAGTCACATTATACCAATCAAGAAATATGGCATCACAGACGTCGCTAGAGCTCTCATCGCTTGGGTTGCGCTCCAGGGAGTTACCCAAGAACACCACGAATCACGATGGTCCCCTTACCTTCGCGAGGTCGAGGTACATAGTCCCACAACTGGCCCTCAGCTCAAACGTGTACCATCTCGCATCCGTGTCACCTCGGACCTCATATTCCCAGGACATCGTGGACAACTCATATCTGCTGACATCGGTGAAGCACCGACAACTACCCATTCAAGACAACGATCTGCAAGCGTACTTTCCCGGCTGTCTATATCATCTGTAACATCCTCACGGTGGAGGGATGCGCGGCCGGAACACTGCCCCAAATCAACGGAGGAGGTGAAGATGAACTTGAGACGATTTTCCAAGATGGTCCTCGCAGGATATGGCGGAGCCAGCCTTTTGTTCTTTGGAGTATCACCGTTGTTTGCCTCTCCGTCTGTTCGTGCTAAACCACCCACGGTATCCAATGAGAAGGAGGCCGAGGAAGCACAGCTGGAGAAGGCCATTAATGAAGCCGAAGCCGAAATGGAAGGTACATCTGGAACTTTACCCCCTTCCTCAGAAGACAATATAGAGTACTCGTGGTGGGATATCTTGCTGGGCAAGCATGATAAAGAAATTTTTGAACGGTCGGTGCATGGTGGACGCCCAGATACTCAAAATGTGCAAAGTCGTATGCGTGCTACCGCCGTGATCGGCGTTGAACGCCAAATGCCCAGATTCTGGGTACTTACCGACCATGACCGTTGCCAAGTCGTTCTCGTCCTTCGTGGTGCGTATATCTTTTACGGGTCACCGGATGACAAGAACACTTGACCAAAGATCATGGGAATAGGTACCATGTCCCTGAACGAGCTAGCGGTCGACTTGACATGCGAACCCGTAGAATTCGAGCCCGCATCCAACACCTTGGCAGACGATCATGGTCCTGACGCCAAGGTTCCGTTCCCAGAGTCAGGGTGGTGCCACAGTCGCAGACGCTCGTTTCTGTCATCAACAGCTCAACGTTCACGATACCATGTGCACGGTGGTATGCTCCGTATGGCGCGGGTAATGGGCGAGATTGGGAAGCCGGTACATCTTGCTGTGATGGATGCGTTGAGCCGGAACCCAGATTATGGTTCGTACATTTGGTTAGCCGACATTAGATTTATTGTATTTCTGACATTGTTTTTCATTGTCGTGGGGTAGAACTGATCCTCTGTGGACACTCCCTCGGAGCTGGTGTGGCCGCCCTCTTGGCTCTGGTGAGTAATATAGATTATGGGATGTCTAGCCACACATTCAATCTCTGAAGATGTGGGCTGATTCAACTACATGTCTTACTGTCTCATCAAGCGGACTTCCCGTCGATCGCCCCGTGTCTGTGTACTGTATAGCGCCACCGTACGTCGAGTTTGTTGGCATTTTGCATATGCCATTTTAATTTTGATCGCCTAGATGTCTCACTGATGCAGAGTTGAGTCGCCTGGCGTCCAAGCTAATTGTCTCTTTCGTCTATTCGGATGATATTGTATCTCGACTGTCGTTGGGTTCTGTACGCGATATCCGAAATGCAGCTTTATGGCTCTGTGAGGTGAACGACAATGGTGGACGGGAAGGATACTCTGTTGTAACGCATCGCACGAGACAATGGAAGAGTGGAGAAGGATCCTCTGAGGACATGCACTGGGTGAGCACCTTCCTCTCCGTAAGTCTCATCGGAGTTTCGTTTCTTAGTCGTTTTTTTCTTGCATTGTCTTTCTTACCTGGAAAGTTTCTGGCGACGAGGAAAACACTGGAAGCAAACATGCAGATGGCAGATTTATATCCTCCGGGTCGCGTCTTCTGGGCTCGTAGAGACAGGGATTTACCCCATTCACAAAGAGTGTCGTCCGCGGGATCTGGAAAAGAGGCAGCAAAGGTTAGACTGTTTGAGGTACTGGACACTGAGAAAGTCTTCTCGCAGATCGTGTTTTCCAAGAACATGCTCAGGTATGTCTTTTTGCCCTGACCATCTTCTTTTGGTTAGTAACGTCTCCACTTTCATAGCGCCCATCTGCCCCATCGTTACGATCAAGTTCTGCACGAGCTGCTATAAGACGAACTTTGCAACATCTGGACCAGAAGCGGAAGCAGCTCTCGCAACGAGCACTTGCTTTATTTCTATAATCCCCCCGTAATCAGCTGTATTTACTCGTTCGTTGTATCCGATAGACCAATACCGTAGCGCTACAAAGTATTTCATGTGGTTATCCGTCGCACATAGAGTGCATCATTCTCCTCTATCCGGTGATTGAATGGGGAATCTGCTGCGAAAATTATCTATTCGACGTCATCTTGTATACATAGTCCCCAGGGCCGTCGGGAGCTAGTACATAGTTCCAAACCGCCATTTGCTTTAGGCATTGGTGTGTCATTCCGGTGCCGGATGTGGCGGCCGGTTGGAACATGCAGCAGTGGGTGTGCTTTCCAGAGATCCGGCTTGACATTTAATCATGACTTGGAGATTTCGGAGTCAGGGGTGATATCTACTGGATCCTCGTGCCTTGCGATCATCTCAACGCAACAAATCCTGAGGTCGAATCCGAGGTTAGCATGAATTGTATGAATCCCATGTACGGCATAACCTCGATAGTTCCGGATTTGAGATTTGATCTTGCGTCAATGAGCTTGATTTATCAATTCACACTCAAATGAACCAACATCAACATTGGAGTCAAAAGCAATCCTTGCCTTGCAAATTCTGATTTAGACTGCATGTACTTGCTTGTTATTTGAATGTTACAACATGGATGGATAACCGAGATGCTCCAAATATGGCGGTATTGCGTCTACGGAAAAGCTAGTCCATTGTCGAGGCACCAAACGGCCCTAGGTGTGGCGTGATTCTTCAAAAGTACGGAACACGGAGGAACCATCCCACGCAAGATGATGACGTGTGAAACGAGAGTGCGTCCCTTCATGGACGTGCACTGGATAGTGTTGAGTTAGGGATAACCGGGTTGCGAAAAAAAGTGACAGGACGGAAGACGACCAATGCCATGTCTAAACGCTCAATCTTGATCTGTCTGATCTCTTGGTCGGTATTTGATACCTCGACTCTCAAGCTCCGCTTCGACGTCTTCTGGAACACGTCCCTTGACTCGCACTGCATACATGCCTCGTACGTACTTGGCTAAATGGAAGAAATCAGCGACGACCGAACAAGCCCGAGGGATGCACCTGACGTACATGTTCGTTGCCAGCGCGCCACCCAACTGGATTCCGGGTCAATGACTGCTATGATACCATCAAAGTATGTTGTGGTGCAGATGGCTATGCGGTCGGGAGACCCTTTCATCTGGTCAAGGGAACAGGTGAGTGGACGTGATGACAAGTAATTCAACACCAACCTGCATAATCTCCTCGCAATTCGGGCAACCGTTCTTTCTGAAGTCCATGGGATGCTGGATTATCGAGCAAAGTAGGCAGGCTCTGAGCTGCTTTGATTTTGCCTGTGAGGGGATTGCGGCCATGGCGTTGACGTTTGTCAAGGAGGAGCGTGTCAGTGCTGCAAGCGGTACTTTGCGCTTACATAATAAGCTCTGTAGCGGTGGAGTTGACGATTCTGAGCTGTTAGCCTGTTACCGACTACGATGGCCGCGCGTGTTGCTCTGTTGGCCTTGCTGCCATTATCTAGTGTTCTCGCATTCTCAAACACTGTACCTTTTGTCGCTTGGTCTTCTCAGAAGTATCCCTGTCACTTTTTGTTCTCATACATAAAGTCTAAGCTTTGCCTCATTCTAGGTCGGATGTCCTCAGCAATCTCGCTCCTGGCACGCGTCCTAGCCACGGTACATTACTGGAAGACATCATTTCGAACGAAGACATTTGCTCGTATGAAGCTATTGTAGTGGTAGACCATCCGGGAGTAGGTCGCCTGCTTGAACATGCATTATGCCATTCGGAATAACGAGCTCGAATAGGTATACAGCTCCGATCTACGGACCCTTCAGCCCTCGTGTAAACTTGCAACTCTGATCAAAGACGCACCAAGTTCGCGCCAGCTACCCCACGTCGAACGCAGTCTGGGGTCTTCGCCCGAGACAGCTGCACTGCTCACCAATCGGTGTGGTTCAATCGCCATCGACGTTATCCCGGGCTCAGGAGAGTGGGGTCTCGAGGCAGACAATAAACATGTCCTTTCCATCTCAATGCCTCCAATCGAAGGGTCCCCAAGGTACAGGAAAACCGTGATGGCCGAGCATGGTTCGTTCAGAGTAATACCCCCTTTTACGTCTCTCATTCCTTACACGTCCAGAACAACTTCTCTCGAAGGAGCTTGACAGACTCGCTGCCCTTACTTCGAACCACCTCGTCATCTATGCTGGCTCACATATCCCGTTGGAGCGCCGCGAGCTCCCCCCGCTTTCAGAGTTCGACTCGCCACCCGTTGCAGCGGCTCCGCCTAGCGCAAACGCTGTCGCGTCGTCTAAAGGGGGTATCCTTCACAATTACCAACTCCTCACGCCAGCTCTCATCACTTCGCTCCTTGTCACGTTTTTCATCCTAGTACCAATGGTCATGATTGGCATCAATGCGCTTGCCAGCATACAATCGACTTTACGATCTGAGGCGCCAAAGGATTATAGCGCGCAAGAGAAGAAGATGCAGTAGTATTCCAAGAATGATTATATTGGCTTCGAGTAGCGATTGGTGTGGGTGACACATAAAGAAAGATAAAAGATGCGATGATACGACAAGTAGGGATACAACAGTAATGCGGGAATTGAGACCGGCGTGCAGGTAAGCAATATTCAACAAGGACGTCTAAGAAAGCAAAAGACTTCGGAAAATCAAGAAACGCTCAGCAGCTATTCAGTTTCCTGCCTAAGAGCATCTTGCATCGATTCGAGTGCAGATAGATGCAGTGGAAGGATAGGGTATCCAAAAGGTCCCCGTAAACTTGCAAGAACAGCAAGTTCGTAATAGTTTCGCGTGATTTCCTGATAGATGACATCGTCTGGGATAAGGATCGAAGACCCTGGAGATTTACAGCTATGGAGAAAATGGAGATAAAGTGTTGGGCATGAAGAGCCTGCGCGTTTGAGGGGAACGTAAAGGAGAATGGTCGAACGAACAGGAAGGATGGGACAAGGTGTTTCGGTGATGGCAGCGCCTTCGTCATCAGGGATGAAGGAACAATTAGCCCAAGGATAAGCCGGTGGAGAAGACACGGGGATGCGAATAGCAGGGTAGACAGCGTAGGTTGTGGCAGTGGTCACATCCACGTACAGTGACTTTGATGAAGAATCCTTCCCTGCGGCACGTCGTGACGGAGTTTGTTGTCCAGTGCTAGGTTGGCATAATTGTGTGAGCGACCAGGAGATACTTTGATCGACGGATAGCATAGTGACATGGAATGGAGCGAGATCGCGGCAAAGAGACAATACTGCCGACAAGTGATGAATCCAAGCTAACAAACAGATCAGGAATTGTTTTGGGAAATCGACGAAAAACGGACCGTCAAGTTCTGCAGGAGACATGGGTCCCAGTTTAGAGATCACCAAGCGCCATTCTATATTGGTTCTTCGGGCAGCTTGCAGTGCAAAGTTCCAGACTTGAAGGACGGCTGACGTTTCGACCTCATCCTGAATTAACCAGCTCCCAAGGTCGTAAGATTCGCCGCGCTGGTCGACACATGCTGCCAAGAGCCATTTTCCGCATGCCGAGAATCTATAGCCAACATGAAGAAAGGTATGACGGTCCAGCACGTCCAATGTGCGGACTGGACCCAAACTGAAATGTACAACAGGCTTGGGTGGTCGTCCAAGTGTAAATGCTGGCTCCCGGAAAAACCTACGAGTTTCTTTGCCAGTCTCGAAAATTCTGCGTGACATAGTACGGTCGACCGGCTGAGGCACGCGATGATATACGGAAAAACACAGCTTTTCGAAATCAGTGGTTCCAAGGTCGTGCGAAGTAATGTGATGTTCGGGTATGAGTTGCAGGGTGATTGGATGTTCAGAACGAACTTTCTGCAGTCTCTTCATCGCCGAAGAAATTTGTCGGAGTAGAGGCGACGCGAGCGTCAACGCCGAGTCTGGAATTGCAATGTAGATGACAAGACCGGTTAGTTCAGGAGGTAAGTCTGCGGCGAATGAAGCTAGTGTACGACAGTCAGGAAAGCATTTAAAACTAGAGGGTATTAGGTACCTAGGTGTTTGCGAAGGGAATCCAGTCTCAAAGCAAAGATCCCGTCTACGGAACAGAGGGAATGGCTTCCAGGAATGTGGACACCCAATTGGCGTCCCTAAGCACAAATTCAGCAGCGATCGAAAAGGGTCAATGAGCAGACGAACGCTGTATGTCGTAGACAGTTTCCTCAACCAAGTTTCCGCCAATTGTTGCTTGTCTGGGCCGTTATCCTCAAAAAAGAGAAAAGCCGTAAGATCTTTCTTGCCCGCCCGCGGTGTCAACCCGAGTTTCTCCCAGAAGCGCAGGGACGCAGGTAATACTTGGATAATAGAGTCACCCTTACCAACTGAGATCATCGGTGTATCCATACGTTGAAGAAGCGCTTGGTCTGAGGGTGCTCCAGCTTCTTGGTCAAGAAGAGGTCAGTAAGCAGATCTTGATGACAACCAATATGCTTACTATGATGCAAGAAGGCCTGTAATTCGACCGGACCTTCAAGCGCAGGAAGACCGCGAATGATCTGAGCCAAGGTCGACACATCACCGTGACAAACATCTAGTTCCCTGTGCGGTAAACAATGAGTGTTGCTGGCTCGCCATGCATCACCAAATATGCTGTTCTCAACGACCTCCTTAGCAATCATGCTTCCTGCAGCTTCGAGGGACTTCGACTTCTCTGACGTGGCGCCAAGTACAGCAGCAGGCGATACGGGAGTGGGGACAGATGTCGGGACAGGTACCGGGATTGTCATAGGTGCTACTGCTGCGCCGGGCGGACGTAAGGGTTTACTGAGGGGAAGTAGATAGGGATGAGAAAATTGCATATGCAGCAATGATGGCCCGAGAGGCAGATATGCGGGAGGCGGTGTGGTGGTTCGAGAAGGAATGGCAGGTTCAGCGCCGCTAATATCCTCGTCGTCCGATGCTATATCATCGGCATCATCGGCGTCGCCTGACATGGAATACTCCAGATCCAGGCTATGTTGTAACCAGCTGGGACGCCATCTCGTTCTACGGGACCCTTGTTCGAAGCTCTTTCGCTTGACTCCAATTAACTTCCTTACAAGGCCGATGCGAGGGTCAGTCGCGGCGTCGTATCGATATTTCCAAAGATTGATTTGACTGGGTGACGAAAGGTGAGGTATCGGCTGCGTTCGGTCCTCCTCATCTGGCGGACTGGGGAGGGCAAATTTACCCATGTGGTATTTGGAATCAGACAACCTATGGCTCTGGGCGAACGGGATTGGATCAAAGAAGTGGGGTAAAATTGCAGGTCCTTTTGTGTGCTCAAGAGATAATTTTACTTGGGGTGTTGTTGGTTCCGATTTCGGGGTAGGCCCAGGAGACGGTAGTGCCACGTCTGTGCCAGTTGGGACTAAATCTTGCATGTGATACAGTTCAGAAAACCGAGGTGTGAAGGGATCCACAGTTCCACTGGCACTAAACGGGGATGACTGTTGTTGACCTGGAGTAAAAACGGCGGTCACCGAAAAAGTCCCATCTCCAAGGATCGATGGCGAGAACCCCATTGGCGCAGATCCTACAAGTGGAATGCTAGAAGACTCTTCAAGTGAAGGTGCGATGGACCGAGAAGCTCGGGCAGCTCCGGACGGTCGATCGAAGAAATCAAAATCATCTTCGGTGAAGATGAACCCGTCCTCAAAATCCATGTTCGCATGCACTGTGCTCGTAGTTCCACTGCCACTTCCAGCTCCAATATCGTCAACATTCATGTCGAAGCCTGTATCGTATGCCTCGCCAAGGTTCATAAAATCGTTGGGAGGCTGAGTCCAAGTGGCATCGATAGATCCAAATGGATCAAAAGGTGGATCAAGGGGTGGCGGGGCAGATTCTGTTTGTGAAACTAAGGAGGGGGGTTCAGGGGCGGCGGCAGATTCCACGCTGGAGGTGACAGGTCGTGCGGTTGCCTTTCCAAGGGCGGAAGGGGGGGAAGGGTAAGGTGGGGGAAGATTAGCATCTGACGTGACCACTACCGGTGCTTGGACAGGGTCCGTCGATATCTGGGTTTCACCTGCTGCAAGGCTTCCATTGGTCGGAGAAGGGGCCGCTGAAGAGTTGCTAGTGATGGTGACGGAAGTTGAAGTCAGAACACTAGTACTAGTAGAGGGTGTCGCCATCGTTCGGGGAGAAGCGGATGATTGCGCACTCTCACGTTCTCTTCGAATGCGCTCGCGTTCCTTTTCTCGTTCCTTTGCGATGGATTCTACGTACATTCCTATTTCCGACACTACGCTCTCGACTTTCGATGACTTCGACAGAGTCAGGCAACGGAACGCGCGAACAGACTCCGATGTGGGCGACACACAGGGACGACGCGAGATAGGACGTCCACCAAGTACTGAGGGGGTAGGGACAGTGATGGTATCAGTTTCACCGGAGGAAGACAAGGCGAGCGCAACGGGGGGTGGCAGGGGTAGAGGTGGTGAAGGTTGAAGTTGAGGTGGTAGATCTGGTAGGTAAGGAAGAGGCCGCCGAGCATGAGCAGACTGGGAAGACGCCGTAAACGCAAGACAAAGTTGCAACGGCCAGATAATGGCTATCCCCTTGTCTTCCCCCTGCTTATTTTGCACAGCTATCCAGGCGATGACATAGGTTATACTCGACCGTTTAGGAATACCTGAACGGAAAGTGCTCTGTCTCTCGGATTGCGAAGTGGGGAGGGATGATTTCCATTCACCCGCACCAAGTCCAGCAAGTGATTGTTCGAACTGGGAGGTGATACCCGAAGTAGGGCCGTTGTATGTCGACAGGTAGTATGATGGAACTCCAAAGGGCAGGAGTGTTATCGGTGTGCCGGGAGTTAATGGGAGACTAAAATCGAGGGGAAGAAGGTCGGTCGGCCGGAAGTATGAGCATACCTCTAATCTCGATGCCCTTAGATGCACCTCGAGCTGGAAATGTACAAGCGGCCTACGAGAGTCAGTGTCGGATACTGTCTCGAGGCTTAAACCTCACCTGAGCCTCACCCCACTCAGCCAGTCGGTTGCCCATTCATTCGAGATGGGCGAGGATGTAAGCAAAAATCCACCCATCAGCCGGTGAGCCGAACGTCCGGCGAGTGCATCCGTGGGGACTTTGGTGATGTCGTCAATGATTCGGCTCCGGAGAGCACTTATGAAGTGCGAGTAAATTATACGGAGGGACTTGCGGGGTAGGAGGTTGGCTGCTGAGAAATCTGGATCACTGGTTGGAGAGCGTTTTGGGTCACGGCAAAGGTGACAAGGAGATGGCTGGGCTGCGCATTCGAATGAACAAGGATAGAGACCTTGGGGGTCGAAGAGGGAGGCATCCGAAACTAGGAGTACTGTGAGTTACGGAGCATTGGAGAATACGGATGGATGCAGGGAAGCACCGCAGAAAGTCGCTGGGGATCGGGGGAACACTTACCAACGAGCCCATCCAATGATATTGCTCGCAGAGCAGAAAGACAGGGATCGGAATGATCAAGGGATGTAAACATAAAGGCATGGAGCGCGGAAGAGGCGCCGCGGATGTGGGCATGGGGTAATATCGATTCCAGGAGAGTGAGGGAATCATTCCGGGACACTAGTTGTCTGCGGCCAAACTCGAGGAGGTCGTAGGGAGGTCCATCGGTTGCGGGGACGAAAGTGACATAAGCTATTCGAGAATTGGATGGCAGGGAGATGACGGAGGAGAGCAGTTTGTCCGATGGAGTCACCGGAGTCGAGGCATGAGCGGGCGGCGCGGACGGGTGCGCAGCAGCATGACTGTCGTGTTTCTGGGCCATGCAGACGGATGTGAGGCAGGCAAGCGGCGAGATGGGACGTGTCAGTGGCAGCGGGAAGTTCCACTGCGGCGACGGATTGGCCCGAAGTCGGTCGGGCGGTGTGCTGGGGCAGTCCGTGTGCGCTCGCTCCGCGTCTTTCACGAGCTCATCGTCGCCGACGTCGCTGCCAATTGGGAATAATTATTTTCGAGGATGACTCCAAAAGGGGAGATATCTAATTACGCAATATCAGCAAGCCTGAGGGCGATGCCTCCGCCACACGCTGTTTCTGAGCACGCCTTTGTGAATCCTCGTCAAAAAATATGCAGCCCACATCTCGCCCCGCCTCGACTTCGACCCGTCCAGCAGCGTCTCCCCATCCCAGAGCCCATCTAAATCAGGTCAACACACAGACAAAACTACTCGACACCGTCCATGGCCGCATTCTCTGCATTGCAGACATCCGTGGCCGTCTTTCCGCCCTCAATGATCTCGCGCGCGAAGCCAACGCAAAAGCAGTCATCCATACCGGCGATTTCGGTTTCTTTGGTCAGTGATCCGGCCATCTCCATCTTCCCTTTCAATTTTTTCCCCCTCTGACGCGTCCGTCCTTCCCAGAGAGCAGCAGTCTAGAGAGAATCAATGACCGCACCCTCCGCCACCTCACAATGTATTCTCCCCTCATTGCCACCGCTCAGCGCAACCATCTCCTATCCCCGGACAATACCCCTGCGACCATTCGCACCACTGTGGATATCTCCCTCATATCCGAATTCCCTCTCCTGCTCTCGGGTCAAATCAAGCTGCAAGTCCCCGTGTTCACCGTCTGGGGTGCTTGCGAAGATGTTGTCATTCTAGAAAAATTTCGCACCGGTGCCTATGCCATCGATAATTTGCACGTGGTAGACGAAGCTACCACCCGTTGCCTCGATGTAGGCGGTGTCAAATTACGCCTCCTCGGGTTAGGGGGTGCTCTCGTGCCACACAAAATGTTCGATAATGGCGACGGAAACGCTACCATTGCTGGTGGTCAGGGCACCATGTGGACCACAGCTCTCCAGATCGGTGAGCTTGTCGACACCGCTCAACGGGTGTTCGATCCCTCAGAAACGCGTCTCCTGGTCACACATGCAAGCCCAGGCCGAGAGGGAATCATTGCTCAACTCGCTCTTGTCCTCAAGGCTGATCTCACCATTTCTGCGGGTCTCCACTTTCGATATGCCAGCTCTTACAACGAGTTCAGCGTGCAAGGTGATTTCGAAGGGTTCCGCCACAAGCTACTTGCAGGCAAGGAAGGCTTCGACAAAGTTTGGGATAGCGTAAAGACCCAGGTCGACAATGTCATCGATGAGCACCAGCGGATCCTCCTGGACAAGGCCTTGTCTGTCATCGAACGCATCCCTCAGCCCCAAGCGCAAACTGGTGCGCCGCCTACAGCCACTGGTGAGGAGCCTGCCTGGAAGAACTGTTGGAACTGGAATCTGTGTGACGCTGCCTTTGGATCCCTTGTCCTGGACATAAAGGAAGGCAGGATCAGTGCCGAGCTCAAGAGCCAAGGTAAGTGAATCGGTCGAACAAACAACTCGCGCTGACGTCTTGCAGGCTTCAATTATGCATACCGTCGCACCGCTACTCCCGGCACCGTCGTACACACTCCTAATTCGACAAGTTCTTCGCTGCCAAACGCTGTAGGCAACCTACCAACAAAGGGCTCAACCCCAGCGCCTACGGAGAAACCTGCCTCACCTATGCCCAAGGAAGTAAAGTCGCCACTCGCTGCAACGTCTCCAATTGTCTCGGCTACACCAAAGGAGGGTACCTCAAGCCTTCCTCAAACCAAGACAAACGGCACTCCGACGGGACCTCCCTCAGATAGGGCTGAGAAGGACAAGCAGAAAAGGAGGGAGAAGAAGGAGAAGAAAGAACGTGCGGAACGGGAGACGAAAGAGAAGGACTCTGCAGAGGAGCGAGCCGAAACTAGCGCATCTCCTGTTGATCCACCCGCAACTCAACCAAAGTCAGGCAAAGAAACACCAGTTTCTGACGATGTTGCCAAGGCGCCCACCCCTGATGTCCTGGAGGCTGGTCTCAAGTCACCAACAACGGACAGTGCTGGCACACGCACTCCAACATCAAGACGGGCCTACAAGCAATCATGGACGTTGTTCGTTCGCCTCCAGGCACCGGCAAACGAGACGGAGGTGCGCGACTTTTTCGGCGGAGAACAATCAGGCGTACGTGAAACATCCGAAATACATGGTCTATCGCTGACCAATGATTGTAGATTGTGCGTGTGTCATACCCCCATACTCAACAAGGACGGAGTTTGAAAATAGCGTATGTCGAGTTTGGCGATGAAGAAACTATGAAGGTTGGCCTTGAGAAAAATAACGAGGTAATGCGCCGATCGCTGTCGCTGATTCTCGAGCGTTGACGTTTGCGTCGTAGAAAATTAACGAGTCCCCGGTCGAAGTCAAAGTTGCAACAGACAAGGAAGACCGAGGTGGAACACGAGGTGGCCCTAGAGGTCGCGGTGGTCGTGGAGGCTACGCCTCACGCGGGTTTGCAGCCGCTGGTCTTACTGGCAAAGGACGAGGAACTAACGGCGAAGCCCGCGGGTCCGGAGAAAATGGTAAGACTGGGGATGCAGCTGCATGAAACGGATCCTTGTCGAAGCGGGGAATTATGGGCGCAACTACACTCGATGCTTCACGCCTTTTCATGACCTTCATCACTTCCATTTTGCTGCTCTGTTCAGGCACCCTCCATTGTGTTTTCGTTTTAATATGATCGCCTCGGGATACTGTCCAGCGCAGATAACGTATGTGCATTCCTGCGGATTCACCCTTGTTATTGTTTTAGTTTACTGCGCGTGGACGGAATATCCAAGGCTCATCAGTTAATCGTTGTTTGAACCTTGAAGTGTTCCAAAAGCGAGATTGTAGAAAGCGGTATGGGACACCATTGCTTGGATATCATATAGGGTGGTCAGCGTAAACCCGATGTGGTGGGTACAACGAATAGTTCGCTTGCTCGGAGGTAAACGGGGGAAAACTTGCCGAAAGTTTTGCTTCCTATTACTTCTTCAGGGGGAAGACTGAGGACCCAAGGGAGAGGTCTCGAAATGCCAGAAGGAAGGTTCGAGCGCGCGAGATCAAATATCGAGCTTGAGAGTTGCCTCAGTGAGATAAATCGTTAGGAAAACAAATCGGAGATCCCGATCATCAAAATCGTAGACAGATCGGCACGGTTGTACTTCGGGGTACGCTGGAGTGATCAAGGGTTCATTTGGAATTGTTGGAGTGTGCAGACGATCAAACTAGAACGACCTACTAGTGGGTGGAGTGACGTAGCAAGCTCGAATGTTGTGTACTTGGTGCACATTGCACATTCGCCCGATCGAACGTTGAGCAGGATCGAAACCACAGCCTCAGGTAACTGTTGTTCATTACACGGAGCTCGGGAATGTCAGGGTTTGCTCACGTCCGTTAGCTCAGCTATGCAACGATCGGACCCGAGTGGATATATCGTACGTGGGCCACTGATCTCTATAGCACGTCAGGCTTCAGCATCGACTGAAAGCGCCATATATGGGCGTTGTTTCGACCCATATCGGTGTCAAAGTGGTCCAATAGATGAGCACGACTTCAAGTTGAAGGCCTCTCTTACAAAGGTAAGTAAACGGGCCTTGTAGGAGTACTTGAGTTACGATGTCCCATGCGTATTTAGGTAGGCCATAGGCGTCGAGCTTTGCTCTTCAAAAATGAATGTCGGTTGGTGGAAACTAGTAGCGCGAAAGTCGAAATGCATACCTATCAACTTATCAGACTACTGAGAACCTGTGCTTGAGGGGTTCGCGAGGGGGAGATCTTGGGGAAGCTGAATTTCAAAAATTCAACCTGGTTGGCGCAGTGGCCCGCGGCTAGGCATAGTACTCGGGTCATTGGATATGCAATATGGATCACACGTTGGTTGTTGGGAGAAGAATCACCAGTCTAAGATCCGGTGATTGGGATCCGGGTCATGTGATTGCTGTCCCCTGTACCATGTAGCATGCTTGGAAACTAACCATTTCTTGGACTCTTGAAACTTACCCTCTCTTCAATTCCAACTTTCCCACAATGTCTCCCACACTGCGCGCTGCTGCTCGTTCGACAAGAGCCCTCAGGGTTCATCCCGCAGCCCTGCGCACTACCAGGTTTGCCTACTATAACAAGTTCCGTGTTCCTTCTCTGAAGCTATCATCATCTCCCAGAAGTTTCGCGGTTTCATGTCTACGTTCCACAGAGCGCTTCACGCTGAATTCACTCGATACATTTACGGAAGAAGAAGAGATGCTCAGAGAGTCCGGTAGTCACCATACCATCTTTGTCTAACTGAGTACTCAGCAATACATCTAGTGAAACGATTTGCTAACGAAGTCGTTGGGCCCAAGGTCCGTGAAATGGATGAGAAGGAAAATATGGACTCAGAAGTTATCAAAGGGCTTTTCGAACAAGGGGTATGGCGTTTTCTTAATACCAGCTTGCTGAACCTTTATTCAGTTGTTGACCAAATAGCTCATGGGAATCGAAACGAGCGCTGTTCACGGCGGTGCTGAGTCTTCATTCACGTCGGCTATAATAGCGATCGAAGAACTTGCCAAAGTTGATCCCTCTGTGTCGGTTATGTGCGATGTCCACAATACCTTAGTGAATACCATCTTGCGGCAATATGGGACGAAGGAACAGCAAGATAAATGGCTTCCGCAACTCTCACAGTCCAAGGTGCATGGCTTCAGGACCGCAGTAACATCTGTGGCTAAAGATTGTGGTGCAGCTCGGGTCTTTTTGCCTGTCCGAGCCAGCCTCTGGGTCAGACGCATTTGCGCTGCAGACTCGCGCAAACAAAGACGAAGACCACTGGATTATCAATGGTTCCAAGATGTGGATCACGAACTCGCATGAAGCCGAGATTTTCCTTATCTTCGCCAATGTAAGATTATGATAGCGATTTCTCGTGCGTGGTTTAACAAATCTCGTCTAGGTTGATCCAAGTAAGGGATACAAGGGCATAACTTGCTTCATTGCAACCAAAGACATGGGTATCAAAATAGCGAAGAAGGAAGAGAAACTTGGCATCCGTGCTTCCTCAACGTGCACACTCAACTTTGATGATCTGCGCATACCTGCGGAGAACGTTATAGGCGGAGAAGGCAAAGGTTACAAAATTGCGATCGAAATTCTGAATGAGGGTATATCTTCATCTGTTTCTTTCACCTGACATCTTCCGAACGGTTAGGTTCACAGGTCGGATAGGCATCGCGGCTCAAATGCTCGGGCTTGCTCAAGGCGCCTTCGACAAAGCCGTTCCCTATACATATCAACGCATTCAATTCGGCCAGCCCGTAGGTACCTTTCAGGGCATGGCATTCCAAATTGCCCAAGCCGCGGTAGAGATAGAGTCAGCTCGTCTATTGACTTATAATGCTGCTCGGAGGAAAGAGGAAGGCAAGGCTTTCACCAAGGAGGCTGCAATGGCCAAATACTGGGCAAGTGTCATTGCCCAGCGAGTCTCTGGTCAGGCTATTGAGTGGGCGGGAGGGGTTGGATTCACTCGAGAGACTGGAATTGAGAAATACTGGCGAGATTCCAAGATAGTGAGTGGTATTGCTTGCTATCCCAGTCATACACTCAACAGCACTGGTTGATACTGTAGGGAGCTATCTATGAAGGAACGTCGAATATTCAACTGCAGACCATTGCGAAATTGATTCAAAAGCAGTACTCTTAGTTGCAATTGTAGTTGGTTGTGTATTTACAATTTCATGGTTTTTGCATAAGGAGCAAAATGCCTTCGAACACTGCCCACCCAATCGTAGAACTTAAAATCTTGCGTGACATGCGGAGAGACGCGCCATCAAAGAAGCCCACGACACCTCGTTGCTATAACAGAATGCGTTTACCGCAGAATTTCTGAGAGAGAGAGCGTACCTGCCATATTCGAGTCGTGGTAGATATCAAACCATGATATTGGTGCTCAGAGCGGACCTGCATTTTAGTCTAATAGTTTTCAGCATCATGCGCACATTTAGAATTGTGTGAGTACCTTGATAACATCGAAAGGGTGGGTAGCCATCGTTGCAATACCCCCTGCCGCTGCAGCAGAAAAGCTGTGTATGCTTGTGGCGTATGCGCTTGGTGCAAGATAAGCTATCGAAGATGCTTTAGACACATCCCTAAAAGTTGGGAAACGTGGACTTGCTCGACTCTCGCTTGATCGCTTCGTACAGTAGGACAAACAATCCAGCGTATGGTGCATCCCGTAGAGAAGACGCCACGAATCCACGCATCAACTCCGATGGCCCTGTACGAACAATAGAGACAAGGGATCCAGTTAAACTTCGGTACGCGAAATGTTCGCTCTGTAAATAGTTGAGTCACGGGCGGCACTAAAGGGATGGTACAAGCATGCCTCAAACCGTGCTTTCAGAACAGAGAATGGGTTCAGTAAGAAGCCCACTCCGATCCTCGCAGTCGCACCGGCAAGTAGGTTACCCTGGTTGGTGAGCTTCGGTAAGACACTCTTAGCGGCCTCTTTCTTCGTAACCGTTGGGACTGAAAAGTGCGGAGATCGCGCCATTACCGAGCGCAGGTGCGTCAAGCTGGTAAAGTAGAGAGCAACTCCCGGAATATTTCTTCTACAGATCAGTCAAGGAACTGAAACGTAGTTATGACGGCATACCGAACGAGCGAAGCATTCGTGCCTCGCCACAATCCCATAATCCCATCCCGCTTGATAATGTCATGTGCGGTTTTCGAGATAAGAATGGTATTCCTTTGTACAGTAACAATTAGGAATGAGGGGGGGACGAATGCCCAGTTCTCTCACCGAGAACCAGGCGCAGAATCACCTTGCTGGACTCGTGTTTTCAGCAGGTCCACTGTTTGCGGTGAGTAATGAAGCAGAACAGTTGTGAAATGGTCTCCTTACGAGGCTGAAGCAATACTGCTGATGCAAATCCACACAGCGCACCTAACGGTACCAGCGTGAAGGTGCACCTGAGCGAGTACAAATTGAACCTTACCGGAGAACAGTTGCTGGCTAACGGCGGCATTGGTCATAACAACTGTTGGCGAAAGCAACCAAAGTTTACTTAATCTCGGTTCAGATTCTGGTGCCAGTGTCGGTGTTTGAAATCGGAGCCAAATTTTTCGGTCAAAATGCATGTAAAAAACACCACTCTTCAGTAAAATGCTTAGCCGACAGGACTGGTCCTCGGCAAAAGAATGGTCTCAACAGCATCTGCCGTCGGGTACAGGTGAGACCAAAATAAAACAAAAGCTAGGTAATAAATATTATTAGAAACAGTTATACCTACACTGTGGATACTAGAACTGCTGATTTTCGGTGGACCACTCAATGAATCACTAGGTTCAGTGACTTTTTCCACTGAAAATGCACCCCATTATTTTTAGATCCACTGAATGCATAATTTACACAGGTTCATTGAAAAAAGTCAATGAAATTTTTAATGTCCTGTCAGCTAGGTATTGTCTGATTAATACATATGTATTAGTACTACTCCATACCATGAACTTGTACACTGAGCGAGATGAACATGCTCAAGAGGCTTGCATCTGTGTGGCAAGGGATTTGGACAATGAAATGGTCAGCAGTGCCACCTCTTGATGCATCTTGCTTTTGTCTCATTGAGGTTGCCTGTTTTCTTGCCTTCTAGATGCTCCTGATTGCCCTGGACACCGCCTGCCAGAACAACTGGTTTGTCATGTTGAACATACATGCTATAAGCACAGTAGTAGTAATACCTGCTATATGTGAATGGTACATTACCGCATTTAGTATTCATTACTAAGGAGCAAATATAGTAAGTAGTTGACACACCGCTGTACACTACATATACTTCAAACTCAGCTACCTGAGTTCTAATACAGCTTATTCTACAAACACTATGTTCAGTAAGGTGAGCAGTACCTCGGTACTCTTTGTAAGAATGACACGACTAGTGTTGAACTAGGTGGGCAGCAGAAACCCTTGCAGGTCTCCTGATCCAAGAGCCCCTTATGGGTGCTCTGTTCCTAGTTGCATCATGTGTACAGAAAGTGCTAGGCACTGCTCACCTTACTGAATGTAGTTGTTGTAGAACAAGCTGTATTAGAACTCAGATAGCTGAGTCTGAAGTATACTGTATGTAGTTACTGGTGTGTGAACTACCTACTATATATTGCTACTTAGTAATGACTACTAAATGTGGTAGTGTACCATTCGCGTATAGCAAGTATTAGCACTACTATGCTTACATATAGCGCACATGTTCAACACTCCCCCATGTCTAGTGTACCTCAGTAGACTCATACATATAATGAGAGAACGTCTCATGCACTAATCTGCACGATAGATGGTGAGACCAAGTAGGGAGCGAAATTTCTCAAACTTGATGTAGTCTAAGTTCTTTGTAAGAATATCGGCGGGGTTGTTTTCACCTTGGATGTAGAATAATTCCACATCCTTGGAAACTTGAACAGCATTACAAATAAAGTGGTACTTAATCCGGATATGCCTGTTGTTCTTCCGGTTGACCAGGTTTTGCAATAAGAAGATTGCGCCTTAGTTGTCTCTGCAAAGCGGGATGGGTTTTAGAGCGAATCTGAGCTCATTGAGCATCTGCTTTATACCAATGATTTGGGCAGTGCAATCCAACATGGATATATATTCAGCTTCTGTGGATGATCTTGCGACCACATCCTGTTGGTGGGAATTCCACAAGAAGATTGCATTTGCAAGTTTCAGGAAGAATCCTGTCTGCAAGTGGGACATTTCAGTATCTGTGCCCCAATCGGAGTTGGAACAGGCTAACAAGCTGGTGTCGTCACTGTTGTCGAAGACGAGCGCGTATTTACAAGTGCTGATCAAGTATCTACAAATGTAGAGTGCCTGATCTAAGTGCTCTTTGGACGGATTGACAGATTGTTTCGCAAGTTGGATTACTGCGTACGCTATATCCAGGCATGTGCTGAGCATAATGTATAGGAGGGAGCCAATGACCTGCTGGAAGTGTGTCCGCAACTCAGGGTCTACTGGTTCAGTATTCTTGGTTGGCTGATATCCCTCAGGGAGAGGTGTTCAAGTGGGTTTAGCGTTTATCAAACCACATCGTTCAATAACCTTCTCGAGGTACTTGCACTGATCTAGGTAGATCTGGCAGTTGGGTCGATTTCGCTTAATTCTCATTTTGAGAGATTTGGATGCATATCCAAGATCTCAGCATTCCCATTGCTTCATGAAGGTGGCTTTAAGCTTTTCCACCAGAGCTTTATTGGGACTGCAAAACATTGCATCATCTATGTACATACATATACGACAACGTATACTTTGCCTTTCTTGTAGATGTAGATGCTGGCATCTGATCGGATTTGTTGGAAGCCGAGTTCCTCTATTGAATGCTTCAGTGTGTGCCACCATGTTAATCCAGCTTGTTTAAGGCCATATAGTATGCGTAGCAATCAGAGTACTTTGCCCTTTAAGTGTGAAGGGGTGAATCCTTTTGGAAACTCCATATAGATTTCTTCTTCAAGTTCTCTATATAAGTATGCGCCTTTGACGTCAAGGCCGGAGACATGCTAGTCTTTCAACGCAGCAAGTGCAAGCATCAAGTGCATGGTGTCAAATCTGACAACTAGTGAGAAGATCTCATCGAAATCAATTCCTTTAACCTGGGAGAATCCCTTCGCTACCAATCTGTTGCGTTTACGGCTGTTGGGTTTGACGTTGAATATCCATCAGTTCTTTATGATCTTTCGATCTTTAGGCCAATCGACTACTTCGTAGACTTTGCGATCTTTGAGGAGTTGCAGTTTTGAGTTGCATGCCTCTTGCCAAAGCTTCTGTTCATCAGCGGGTAAATGCTAAATGTCTTTGAAAGACCATTCACAGTAATTGGGTTTATCATCGCTGCCATCCATAGGAATAGCACAAGCGCAAAGATAATTGGCCAAATTTACTCCCCCTTCCCAGGTGAGGTGCTCAATTTCTGATTCAGAGTCCTCCGGGTTGGAATCAGGTTTATCAGAGGACATTCCGCCGGGAATATTTGATGTAGGAGGTGATGGTGGCCTCCTAGAGGGTCTAGCTTCTTTGCTGGTCATTTTCTTTCAGTGGGAGAGTTTCTTTATGTCCTGTACCTGTTTGGTAGGGTACTTATGTTTTCCATAAATATTGCCAGGTCAGAATGGCACATGGCATTCATGCTGGGAACATGAATTGGGCAGTATAGCTGGGGGTGCATGCGCAGGTGGGATAAGCCGTGGTGGTATTCTGGGTTCTTCCGCTAAGGCCGGTGAGGGCGTGCAGGGAGGTGGTACAGCTTCCCTTGATTCCAGTTCATGATCCAAGTGATTGGGTTTACTTTCCGCTGGCTCTGGTTATTGTTGACATCTTCACCTAATCGGAATATCCATATCCGACCCACCACGACTGGATATGGCAGAATTATCGCCGTCTGCCATAGGATGGTGAACTTTTTTAGGTGGATGTGAGACGGGCTGGTGAGGTTTAGAATCTGGGCACCTGGAGAAGAAATGCTCATCAAAAATGGCATGGATGGCAGTGAATAATGAGTTATTTGACTTCATGAAAATCATATTGGCATCATTTGTGGGTGCGATGCCTAGATATACATATCATTAACTGTGATTTGGGCTGCACTTTACAGCCTCGCTGTACTTCGGGAAGATGCACATAGGCACCACATTCAAAGACGCATAAGTGTGATATTGTGGGCTGTTGCCTGGTGAGGAACTCCATCAGTGTTTTCCAATTAAGGTGCCTGGACAGTGTCCTATTGTGTACATGAGCATCATGATTAACTGCAAATTCCCAGTATGAGGGAGGGCAGCAAGCGTGAAGATGCATCGCTTGGGATTTGTCTATTAAAGTACGGATGTGCCTTTCGGCTCTACGATTCTGTTGAGGGGTATGAGGCGCACTTTGATAAATATGAATCCCTTTATTGCACAGCATCTCATCGAAAGCATGGGATTTGTATTCTCTCCCAGTGTCCGACATCCACCCTTTGATCTGGGCATTCCACTGAGTGTGGACATACTTAATGAATTGTCGGGTTGCTGCAAGTGCTTCATTTTTATTGCACATTGCTTTAATCCACAACATGGACACATAGTTGTTATAAAAGACAATGATGTACCGGCTTTTGTGGTATGACTCAACCTCGAAAGACTTAAGAGCCGAGTGAATCAGTTCAAACACTTTAGAAGTGCGTCTTTCAGTTAGTTGGTAAGACCAGTTTGGCTGTTTTCCTAACTGACAGCCAGAACAGGGTTTATCTGCCGCAAGTAAATCTACTGCAGGGAAATCCTTGATGTGCCTTTTCCTGGCATGGATGACATCTCTGGAGGCGTGATCCATCGTCGGTGCATCAGATCATAATTGACTGTGTGTATGGAAACACTGGCCTTTGGTTGGACTGTTTTGGCTCTGACGAGGTGCATTGTGCTGCCAGGATGCGAGTGGAATTGAATAACAATTTCATCAGTGTGTTTTAATGTTGATATAGTGGACTTCAGATTTGGCGTATAGGTACTTTTCAGTTAGAAGGGTGCCCATAAAGATCAGTTTGACCTTGGAATGAGGCATGTAAATTGTGGGTGATAGGTGCACCAATGATCCCTTAAAGTTGATCAGCACTGATCCTTGTCCTATGATAGGTGTGGGTCTGTTCATGGTCTGGGCATAGCGAGGAGTGTCGAATTCAACGTATGTATTCTGCAAAGTCGCTTGATTCATACGTAAAATGAGATGATGCTCCTGAGTCTAGTAGCCAGACGTCATTAGGTATCTTATTGTTTCGATTGTTGTGGTTATCTTCACGCAGACACTTATCGCATAAAGCATATTCGAGATCCCGATTTAATGAGTCCATTTGTGCAGCGCTATCTACTACAGACGATAGTACATACTTTACAAATTGCTGTGAATAAGGCAATTGTAAGTAGTCTGTGAGATGCGCGGGTGAGATGAATAATCTCAGTTCGAGTTCTTCTGCCATGTCGAAATCAAAGTATTGATCAATAAAATCATTGGGGCCCTCCCCCATGGACACACAGTCCTCATCTTTCTCCGGAAGCTTCATGATTGAAGTGACGGGCATGAGTGTGTCAATATGCTCCATCAAATAAGGGTGTTTGGCAGGAGACAGGCTGGGCAGGCGAACATCGAAAGTGTGACTCTGACTTGTGATCGGGTTGAGCATACACATCATTTTGGGCATGAGGGTAATGCCTATAGAGTGAGCGAGAGATACAGTGTGTTTCGTCTAGGGAAACGTGGGCAAGCCGAATGAATGTGTGCCCATAGTGTGAGCCAGTGAGCAGGGGCTGATGGGAGGAGAGGTAAATGTATTTGATGCTGGGGAAATAACTACTGGCACCCTTGTGGAAAAGGTGAATGAGGTGGAGGTGGCAGCGGTTGTTGCATTGTGCGCAGACTTCCGCATGTCTGCCTTGGCTGCCCCTCAGTAGAGTGCTTGCCTTGTTTCTTTTTCTTATCTTTCTTGTTAGAGGGACCTTGTTGACCTGACTGGATTTCCTTTCTTTTGCCGTTCGACGACGATGGCTGCTGCTGCTGTTGCTGAAAGTTGAGGTCTCCTCCCTTGCACTTGATTGCGCTGATCTTATTAGCCTTGGCTTGCCGGGCCGGTCTGCACTGATCTTATTAGCCTGGGCTTGCCAGGCCAGTCTGTGCTATGCATACTGCTGCCATGCCAACATGGTCTGCTCCTCCAATTCTGTCAAAGTGATAGGTAGGGGCACAAGCTTCTTCACTTTCCTGGTCATAGTGGATACAGTGGCATCTTTGCCTTCCCTGATGGTGGTGGTGGTGAACTCATCCACCTCGACATCCTTGGTGGACTCGATTGAATGCTGATTCAGCAGTTGCATCATCACGTCCATGTAGGGGGGCAATTTATCCATGACAATCATTACTTGAATGTGATCGTTGACTGGGTAGTTGTACTCCCGAAGGAGCGCAAAGTGATTGTTGATCACCGCGAAGGTGGAAGATGGGTGGTTGTTGGCAGGGATGGAGCAATCCATCAGTTTTTTAAACTTGCCATAGATGAGAGTGAGGGACGGAGTGGAAAATTGGGCCTTGGGGCTGTTTCAGGTGTCGCGGGCCTTTTCCGCATCAGCCCACTTCTGGCAGAGGGTGGGGGTGAGTTTGAGGACAATAGTCTCTACTGCCTTCATGTTTGCTGTTTCGTAGGTTTCTTTGTCTTTAGCGTTGGCCATAGAGATAGGCCAAAAGATTTCTTGGGCCATCAGGTAGGGTTTAAGGGGCTCTTGGATTAGGAGACCTCAAGGGTTCCTGCCGCCCACCTAGTTCAACAGGTTATAAGCCCTGTCAGTCAGGCTGGCCTGCTTCCTGAACCTCACAGTTTCACAATGTGCTATACATGCTTGTGAACATGCCCTAGACATGTTTTACACGCTCTTTGACAGAAGTGAATGTACTGCAAGATATCTATGCTATACATATGTATGTGTGATACAACTCCAATGTGTTAACATGCTCGGAGACTTGCATAGAACATAGGAGACCTGTGGGGTCACTATGTTGGTACACAGAGGCAATAGCAGCAATAAATTCCTCTTTAATGTTGAGTATTCGATTTATTCAATACGATACTGACGCACTACCCTCTAGCACCATTAGCATTACCAACAAACTTCTCAGAATGTCGAACAACCTCTTCGTCTCACTCCCCATTCTTTCTGGCACCAACTACAAGGACTGGGCATCCCAAATGATGGGTGCTCTGTTCCTAGTTGGTCATGTGTACAGAGAGTGCTAGGCACTGCTCACCTTACTGAATGTAGTTGTTGTAGAACAAGCTATATTAAAACTCAGATAGTTGAGTCTGAAGTATATGTAGTTACTGATGTGTGAACTACTTACTAAATATAACTACTTAGTAATGACTACTAAATGCAGTAGTGTACCATTCGCATATAGCAAGCATTAGCACTACTGTGCTTATAGCACATATATTCAACAACTAGGAACAGAGTATCTGTAAGGGACTCTTGGATCAGGAGACACACAAGGGTTCCTGCTGCCCACCTAGTTCAACAGGTTATGAGCCCTGCCAGTCAGGCTGGGACCGCTCACTGAATCTCACAACTTCATGATGCATTATACAGTGGCTCAAACAACTGCCCCAATGTTTGCATGTTTTTCACTAAAGTTGATAACCCCTAACCGCATCTAACCTGGGCCCTAATATATGAGTGTATGAAATGAAGGGCTTACTCCTGGCATTCTATGGATGCAAGAATCAAGGGATTCGGTTAGGATTTGATGAAATGGCAGCCATAGCAAAATGACAACTCATTGGGACAGTTGTTTGACTTTGTATTCTCATTACATATATTAGACCCTGGAATGCCATAAGATGATTACATACCTTATGTAAAGGCTATATTATGTCACCATTATGTCATTAATGAATCCACAGCATATATAAACCCTGCCATCACAAATAAATTCCCTCATTCCCACCATGAAACACCTCTCTGCTGCTCAAAGGGATAATATCATCTCTCTTGCTTCTCTTGATCTTTCCTGCCGAAACATTGCATCCCAAACTGGTATAGGAAAGTCCACTGTGGCTAGGGTCCTTCA
>JBBPNP010000091.1:0-77561 GCA_038090955.1 Xerocomellus intermedius
GGGATGTATTCTGCATCAGGTAAATAGATAATTACAGCGACGAAAAGACTAGAAAAGTGCTACAGAAGGCTGTAAAGTGAGATAAGTGCCCGTTTGGCGGAGATAAGTGAGATAAGTGAGGCAGCCCGAAAAATTTACAAATCGTTTTACAAATTTTACACGAATATGGACGCTGATTGGCTGTCCCTGTAAAATTTTTCTCGGTCCGGTTCTGGTTCCACTCGGACTCAACAACTCGAGCATGTCGCACCCCGAGACCTCAATACCGTCTCCAGCCGCGCGCTGACGCGCGCACATCACTCTCGAAGCCCTCGGGTACTTCGAGACAGATTAGAACACTCAATTTTCTTTTTCATTTATTGTTCATGTACACTAGTTGTTCATTGGGTAGCCACATGGTCTAAAAAAATGACTATACTCTTCCCTCGCACGGGGCCTTCCACCCCGACTCCGGCACGCTGGCCGAGCTCGTTGGCATCACTCGTCGTCGAGCAAGGACACTCGCGTCCGCCGACGCGCTTCCCATTTCGGGCAGGCGGTGCGAGCCGGGGTTCCCCGATGGGAATCCTTTTACAACATTTACATGCTGTGCGGGGGCACAGCATGTAAATTTCAGATACTTTGTAAGTTGGGCAAGGTCAGCCGTCGACGCACCGCACTGCAGCCTCCCCCTGGCCTGAGCCACTGGCAGGCCAGGCCCAGGCCCAGGCCCAACATCATGAGTCGTAATCAAGTACAAGGTACTGGCGTCCCTGACTTTGAAAAGCCCGTCAAACCGCCTTTCCTGTGCTCAGCACCGCTCGGTGACCATCCTCGAGTTGTTGTGCGCCATAAGTTATGGCCATGGTTGCTCATTTACTCTCCTCAGCCAAGCATTGTTTGTTCGGCAAGCGGCCTCCATCTCCACTGCAAGACGACATTCCCTTATCTCAGATGGACACGACGCTCTCGCTGCAGGACTCAGTTGACGAAGGTAGGTATGTATACTTGTGGAGCTCCTTCTGAAGCTCAAGTCAGCTTGTCAGATGCCAATGCTGACAAGCAACGAGCTCGTAATCACTGGCGCTTTCTGTGCTACTTCCTGCATGCCTTCCTGGTCGCTCTTCATCTCATCCTTCTCGTGATATCCGTATCAAATCACCCAGAGCGTCGAATCACCATCCCGTTCGAAAGCGAGGAGTTCACGACTGGATTAAGCGGTGTGCTACAAGCATTTTACACTGTACGTCGTGCGGTGAACGAAGCCTCAAAGCCCATTTTTAAAGACTGATCAATGTACTGTCAGCTTTACACAGCCCTACTGGTCTTCGTCACACAAAGCTTGGTGTTATCGGCCGCCTTTTCTAGCCCGAAGAAGCTAACGCAGATTCACGACACATGTGGAGCTTGGGGTGGACTTGGTGCCGCACTGAGTACTCTCTGGTCGCAAACCAAAGTCACGTCGTCAGTATTGTCAGTTGCCCTTGTGACGGTGTACTTTGCCTGCGTCTCGGTGCTTCACGTGGCCTCATCGACTATAATGCAACTTCAACCGTTCAATGACACCGTGACGAAAATGGTCCCAGCAGTGGGAACTTGGTCTGACCCATCTGTTAACCTCAGTTCGTTGGACTGGATGGCGGTGTCCACCCTTGTTCCGTTCTTGCAAACCTTGTATGGTAATACAACCAACGGATTAGCAAACAATACTCTGTACGATGTTCCAACACAGGGTTTTGTCAACGCTGCAGTCAACGCAACTACGTTGAACGCACACTGTGGTCTGCTTACGAACCTTTCGATTGATGTCATAGATGTTAGCACGTGGAACGTCAGCGTCTCGATGACGAATGTGGACTCTTTCAGCATCCATGGTTCATATCTGCCATGTAAGACATTTTCTTGAGATGGCAGATGCCCGAAACTAAGACATGGCGATAGTGGTCAACGAAATTTGGTTCTCTCCCTCAATCAAGGTCAGCTTCCCGTTCAATGTGCTGCGATTAACCAACAGTTCTCCAGTGTTCGCCACCGCAAATCTGCACAAATACTATCCTTTACCTTGTCTCAACAGCAATGGAAATTGACGATTCTGTCAATGGCGCCAACCACGTTTATCTCAACGGAACATACTTTCCTCCTGGTAAGCGATCACAACGGTTGAGCCTTGACAACTAGAATATACTTTGTGTCTTTCAGGTGGTGCTGCTCAGAATTTCACGACACCCGTATACTTCGTGGCGTGCTCTTTAAATGCAACAACTCACATGATCACTCTTGGTCCCTCTATAAATCAGCTCGACGCGGGCGAGCAACCAACAGACGTGGCTTGGTCAACCTTTTCACCTGATGGTAACACAGAACTCACTTCTGGAGTTTGTCAATTCTGCAAGAAAGATGCTAATCTGTGGACTAACTGAATTCGGACAGATCTCCTATGCAATGGAGTCGGCTAACTCACTTCCTTTGTCCCCCTACTGTCAGCCCATCATGTCATACCCGAGTCTATGGGGAAATATCACAGCCTTCGATGCGTGCGCTGTATCCCTCTCAAAATGCTTCATACTCTGGCTAACAGCCATCTTAGATATACGAGATCTATTTTAGGCATGGGCCTATCCTCTTGTGATGGGACATCCCTTGCACAATACACTGGCACCCCATCCTTGCTGACTAGGGGTCGAGTGGAGAGCATTGTTTCCCAGATTGCCACCGAGTTCATATGGCTTGGTAATTCTCGAAAATATACGAGCATGCGGTTTATCTCACCGATTACACAGCCGGGGAACTGGGTAATGTTGGAGGAGGCTTCGATAGACAAACGGGAGAAAGTCAAATCATGGAATACATGCTGCGATGGAGGTTGAACGTATGCCGAAATTTAGTGATGCAGTTCTTAGTTATGATGACACTGACATGATGCTTTATCAGATCAATGCTTGGCCGGTGAGTTTTCAGCAGCTTGGTGGGATATAATTCTCATGCGACGAAGGTTATCGTTGCCCTCTGTGCATCGCTCGTCCTATGTGCCCTTGCGGTCTGCATGCTTTGGGACCGTAATACCTGGCCAGTGGCCGTATCTGCTGCTGGCGTGTTGGAAATAATGTGGCTCGGGTCACGCTCACGGGTGCTCCGTGATCATTTGAGGAATATTGAAAATCCATCTGTGGATACTCTACGTACTTCGTCGATGTTTGAAACCATTTTTTGGACAAACTCCGCACTGGTGCATGCAAACAAAGAAAGCAGCGGCCTTTATGCAGCCGTTCCATTGGACAGTGTAGGAAATCATGCTAGCAGTTCTAGATCTGTGGGGTCTTTGGAATTCGGTATGTACTCTGACATACAATCGGGTGTCCTCTAACCTGCGGTTGCAACAGCGTCCGGGGATCTCTACTCGAATGACATCTACCAGTGCAGACCCCTTCATACCCCGGTCACGTCTCGCAGTCGCCGCTGGTGTTATGTACTTCACATTGTGCTTGTAGCCCTGCATGTCATCCTTCTCGCCCTCCTTGTTCGTCATCCCGAGCGCTCTGTCGTCCTTCCATTCGAGAGCAACACAATGATATTCGGTCTGAGCGCTCTCCTCCAAGCAATTTACACGGTGCGTCAATATCGTCTCAGAGCGTTGTTCTTGTCTTCACTCTCGCCTTAGTTATATTCCGCACTTTTGGTCACCATTACGCAGCGACTTGCACTATTCAGGATCGTCGGCGAGCGACGAAAACTAACCACTGTACATGACGTGTCTGGAGCGTGGACCGGCATTGGCGCAGCAATCCACATCCTCTGGCAACAGCGCCAAGTTTCATCGTCGATTCGGGAGATAACAGCTGTAGTAACCTATCTCACCTCGATGTTAGTCCTGCACATTGGCTCCTCGTCCATAATGCAGTGGCAAGCGTTCAACAGCACGCTCGTCGGCGTTCTCCCGTCGGACCTAGCCTTACCCGGCAGCGTTGTTAATATGACCCAGCTAGGATGGGTTGAGATTTTTCCTATCGCGCGTTCGATCGGCCAAGATACGGACGTGTCTATGTACGGTCTATCGAACAGCACCGTCTATGATGTTCCTCAAGTTCCGATCAATGTCACGTTTTCGGAAGCATCTGTCAATGCGACGACGCTCGACGTACAATGTGGCCTAGTACCCAATCTCACGCTTTCCTATCAAAGCTCCGAAGAAGAGTACCAGATCAGCTTCTCCCTGAACGGGACCGATAATGGCACTTTCCTTGAACCCCCGATATGTGAGCCATGATATACCACCCCACCCCCGCATCACGTTCATGTCGACATCGTCACAGGGAAGGACGTCGTTTATTCGATCACCCCAAACACGCAGGTAGCCATCTCTCCTCTTCGTACGCACGTCGCTCGTCTTACATATCCATAGTGCGCAGTGTGTCTTCAGACTCTATTTTATATGATCACGACCGGCATCGACGTGGATGAGTCTGTCCGCGATGCTGTCGCTGTCAACCTGAATTGGACGTACACGCCATCAGGTGTGGACGAATTTCCGTTGATGAGATTGTGCGTACGCATTGACCTCGAACGACAGGAGGGAGCCCCCAAATCTCAACGACGTCGACCTATATCGGGGCATGTTCCGTCAGCGCACACACTGTCCCGGCCACATTGAATTTGCAAGGGGATCAACTTACTTCGACCACGGATCAGACTGCATTGTCCAGCAGCACATCCTGGTCGGCGTGGTCGCCAGGTGATGCAACAGATCTCAGTGTTGGGGTATGTGTTCACACATCATGCACTCGGCGCGAGCTCATTCACAGACTCGCAAGTACAGATGGCGATCGCACTCTCGAACGGCATGTCCGGCGCGCTCCTCGAGTTTCAGCAGGGGAATTTATCTGCTTATTTTACACAGATGGACAGGTGAGTGCTCATCACTTTTCCAAGCCGCTTCCCAGGTTGCGGCGCGTCGACCTTGACAATGAGAATTGGGCAGCTACATGATGTACTTGCTTGGGTTGGACCTGGCGTCCGCCGATGCCGCCTCTGCCTCTCAGTCGAGTGCCGACCCTTCGGTGACACTCACACCATCGCAGTTGGAAAATGCGATTGCGCAGACCGCAGCGAGGTTTTTATGGCTCGGTACGTCACGGTTTTCGTCGACTTTGTGATGGTCGTGCGCGCTCACTCACTCATGTTTACGTTCCATGCCAGCGGGCCAACTCGGAGAGAGCGGAGGCGGTTTCCAGCGCGCCGTGGGTGAGAGTCAAGCGACGGGGGACGCGCTGCAATGGCGGCTTAATGTACGTGGGCTCTCCCTCTCGTCGCTGTCCATCCCGAGGGCTCACGCAAGTCACGGCCGGGGCTGCTTGTAGCTCAACACCATACCCGTACGTCACGTCCATTTTCCTTGACAATGATTTACATCTCATGTGCAACCGTGACGGGCGACGACGACGAAAAAAGGTCCTCTTTGCATCATTAGCGTCCTTGACTGCTCTCGTCCTGACGACATTCATAATCGGCAAAAGACCCTCCAGAGAACACCCCCCGTTGATCTCCGGAACGAGCGTCCTCGAGTCCCTCTGGCTCGAAGCCCAATCCGAAGCACTTCATTTGCATCTAAAGACGATCAAGGAGCCTCGTTCGGACAGGTTGAGAGCAGCGGGGATGTTTGATATTTCGCTCGGGGACATTGGGCGTTCAAGTTTGGCATCCGAAGAGGGTGAATGAAACTTGTAGTAGTACATTGTCACTTGACAGGAATGCTGGGCAGCACAGCGGAAACTCAGTGGTACGATAACAACTATGCAAAGTCAGCAGACAGCAACAGGTCGAGCCGAAAGTATCCGGGGATCTCATAAGATGGCTCAACAACCGATTGCATTTCTGTCCTGCGGCACCACCGATTAGTCGCCAATTTGACCTGTGTCATGGAACAGAGTGGATGTGACAGTGATTGGGTGCCTAGGGGTCAAATCATTGATGCGTTCTCCGACCTACCCTGGTAACCCCTGAAAAGGATGATTAGGTGACACCAGTCTCCACAGCATAATAATGAAGTCCGTGCAGAACGAATGGAAATTCACTAAAAACACACACAACAGATTGCAAGATTAATGCTAGGAGCCCATCTTGTGACAAAGGATGTGCAATTCATGGCTTGCCAGTCCTTCCAATTATTATTCCTCTTCAAATGCGTCACGCTCGACGATACCCGTGAATTGCTTCAAAACATGCTGCCTTCTGGTGGTTGAGGTAACTTTCTGTTATTGAAGGACCCCATCTCCCTAAGATGAGAACATCAGACATCTGAAACGAAAGGCGGGAGAATATTTTACCTCCTTATACCGACCAAGATGGTCTCTATGCTGCTGTCCCTCCCCCACTGGGCGAGAACACTGAGTTTGGCAGGATCGACCTTGCCGTCTGTCTGACTGACGAAAGGTAGATTAACACGAGACAGAAACTGCACGGTGGGCGGCTTTTCCGGGTACGAATCGCCACAGTGAATCTTGAGGCTGTAGATGCGGTTCTCGTGTACGGTCTGAAGCGCGCGATCAGCTTGCGATGTCGCGGATCGGGGAGCTTTCGGGCGGGGACCTACATGTCCAGGACCAATGATGGTTCCATTCCAATTGCTCATCATGATATCCTCACTATCCTCCAAGCCATACGAGCAGGAGCCATCGCCGATACCTTTCTCGCCCTTCTCGAGTTCTTCAAGGAGGCGGAAATTTCGCGGAACTGGGTACACTTATTAGTATGATAGATGTAGTCTAGGGTTAAATATACTGTACTCTTGGCCATGATGTGTGGAGAGAAACAAGTGACAGACCTCAAACGGGGTGGTGGCGACGCGGCAAGGGATACTATCGACACCGCCTCACGCAGTGCTACTACCACCTTCAAGATCCCCATCACTACCAACTTCCAAGTGAACTCGACACTGGGTTGAACAGCGCTCGCAATGTTCAAGGCCGGCCAGACCAACCCTTACGATGATGTTGTCGGTGCGTTATCACCACACCCGCGATGAGCTTTACAACCGACGGCCATGCATCACACATATAGCCAAAGCTACGGACGAGAACTTGACCAGCGAGAACTGGGAAGTCATTCTCAACCTCTGTGACAAAGTACAGGAAGAGGGTGAACAAGGGTACCTCTTCCTCTCTCTTCCGATCCAACCCACGCCCTCACATTCGGTTCCTACAGCGCTCGCAATGTCGTCGCCTCCGTCATCAAACGCCTCTCACACCGCAGCCCAAATGTCCAACTCTATTCACTTTCCCTCGCAGAATCTCTCTCCAAGAACTGTGGGATCGATCTTCACCGCGAATTGGCTTCACGCGCGTTCACTCAGGCTCTCGAGAAGCTCATCACCGATCGGGTGTGCAGTTTCAGAATTCGATGCTAGGAGATATGTACTTATGTTATATATTCACTCAAGACTACCCATGACAAAGTTCGCAAGAGAACCTTGAACCTGGTCGGCGTGTGGACCGCCGAGTTCGAACGAGACCCTTCGCTCGGTGTTATGGAAGAGTGTTACAACAATTTGAAAGCAAAGAGTGGGATTTATTTGCTGCTTCTTCCGTTAGTTACTGACTTGTACCCCAAGATTACAAATTCCAACCACCAGACGAGCCTGCTCCGCCTACCGTCGACGATGAAGTACGACGAAGGGAGGAGGAGGAGCTTCAACGCGTCCTGGAAATGTCCATGCATGACAAGGGTGGCAGAACCGGGTACACCCAGCATTCGGCGCAGTCAAGCGGTGCAGGTGGATCGGGAGTCGGCGCGGGAGCTGGTCCCAGTACAAGCAACGCTACAGGACCTACTCATCCATCAGGCTACGTACCTGCACATAGTCCGCAGCATCCGCAGCATCCGCAGAGAGCAGCATCGTCTACTTCATCACTACCATTGCAATCAGTCGCCGCGCCAGCACCTGCGTCGACCCCCATAATCACTCGTGTAAAGGCTTTGTATACCTTTGAACCCACTGAACCAGGAGAACTCGCGTTTGAAAAGGGTGACATCATCAAGGTCGTCGACCGCGGCTACAAAGATTGGTGGCGCGGCCAGTTGAAGGGGAGGACCGGGATATTTCCCGTCAACTATGTGGTTAGTGTTCTCCTTGCTTGATTGTTGCTTCTCATATGATCAAACCCTGCAGGAACCGTTACCCGAGTTAACCGCGGTTGAACTTGCGAGAGAAGCAGAGCAAGAAGCAGCCGTATTTGCGCAGGCTGTGAATGTCGACAAATTGTTGACGATGCTTCGCACCATAGACTCTTCCGGGGAAAACCTCGCGGATAACGAAGAAATTCAGGTCCGAGAGTCGTGGAACTCCCCATGTGTTTTAACCCTAAGCTGTCTTGGCAGGAACTATATCGTTCTTGCATGTCTTTTAGGCCGAGGATCGTCAAGCTCATCGACAAATACAGCCAGAAACGAGGTGCGATACCCTGACTTTCTCTGGAAGGATATATTGAGAGCCTCGTTTAGCCGATCTCGTGTCGATGAACGAAAGCTTCGTGAAGGCACGGGTGATCTTCGATCGGATGATGGAAGACAGTCTTGCGAGACCTGTTGGGAGTACGTACATCCGTCCCGTTTGTTCAATTTGCGACTTATATCCAGGTAGTGTACGAGGTTGTCCCACGTCCAGACTATAGCCACGGACAAGCGCCGTACGTCCGCCAGGAATACGGCCCTCAGCCCCCATACGGTTATCCTACTGCTACGCCTGGCTTTGACCAGCAACCTCCTCAGCAACAGTCTCCTTACGTCTATGCCCCCCAGACTGGCTACTCTGAGAGTCCGTTCCCACAGCAGCATGCTGATCCCGGGTATGGCGCCGGACAAGGGTACTCACCTGGAACTATTCAACCATACGGTGGAGCTATCCCGCACCCTGCACGATCCCCTTATCCCCAGCAACAGCCACAACCTCAGCCACAACCTCAGCCTCAGATGCAAACCCAGCCTCATCCTCAACCTCAGCCTCAGCTGCAACCTCAACCTCAGCTGCAACCTCAGCCGCAGCCGCAGCCTCAGCCTCAGCCTCAACCGCAGCCTCAACCGCAGCTTCAACCGCAAGCTCATCAGCAGCAACAGTATCATACCCCGGCAGCCGAAGTTACACAGGCGACCCAACCTCAGGGGCAAAATCTGCCCGGAACAGACCTGTCCGGTCCGCCGTACGTGTATGATCCACACACCACGTATGCGGATCCAAACGTTCAAGCGTGGGCCCAATACTATGCCCAGGGAGGCAAAGACCCCGCGGGAGCTGTTTACTTCTTTTCGGTGCCTGGGGTGACAGGTGGTCCACCAGATGCCTCACCGCAAAGTTCGGTCCATCCAGAACAGGGTGGTCAGCCCCAGGGGCTCTCACCAACCCAAACTACTTCTCAACCCCAAGCGACGTCTCAGCCGGGCGGTTCTGGCGAATCATCCTATTTCCCACCCGGTTCTACCGCATCGCAACCTCAAGGACCATATGGGTATCACGCTGATTCTGGTACTGCGCAGTTGCCAGCAGCGCAGACCGGGGCGGGAGCACCGTACAGTTACCCCTCTGCTCAACCTGCTTCGCAATCACCGCAGGGCCTCGGACCTACGTACGGGGGAGGTCCGGGCAGTGGGAGCGGACATGGACATGTTTCATCCCCAGTATATGGACAAGCATCCCCGTATGACTACGGAGTTGGAGGGTTACAGCATCAGTTCTCGGAGATGGGTGTTGGGTCTGGGGCGGGAGTACAGCAACATGCATACGCTGTGACTGGAGGTGCTCCGTCTTAGATGAAGAAGACATTGTGCATTGCAGACACCTACGTGGAATGGTAGAGGATCGTTGTATAAATTTGGCGAATGTATTGTGCATCAAACCCTAACTATAAATAGTTATTCGATTGGCTTGACGCGGAATGCCAAGTACAGTACTCACCTGAAATGGCTCTGCCAACTCATGGACGCGTTATTCTCAACACCACCGCTGGTGAGATTGATATCGAGTTATGGTCAAAGGTACGCACGAAGATTTCTACAAGACGGTGGCCCGCTCAAATGGTGGTGCGCTCCAAGGAAACACCGAAAACATGCCGGAATTTCATAGCGCTTGCACTCGAGGGTGTGTACAGCAGCGCACTGGGCCACATCCTGCAGCTGACCTCGCGTTAACTGGCAGGATACTATGACGGTGTCATTTTTCACAGGTAGGGAGTCGCATTTCCAAGTACACTGTGGCATTGAATGATCCACTCCTTACACTGCAATTCAGGGTCGTTCCTGGTTTCCTCGTCCAAACTGGAGACAGAACCGGTACTGGTGCAGGCGGAGAGTCTTTCTACGGTGGTACGTGTCTGTGTCTTGGTGGATGGGCTTGTCCGCGGAAATACACATGCTTCCGCCCCTGCAGAACCGTTCGAAGATGAGGTCCACCCCCGGCTGCGCTTTCCCCATCGTGGACTCGTGGCGATGGCGAATAATGGAACAAAGAATGCGAACGAATCACAGTTCTTCATCACGCTCGGTATGTTTCCGCGTTGCATTCGCTGTTTTCCACGTGGAATGGGACTGACAAGCGTGACGCTTGCGTAAGACCGGGCGGATGAGCTACATGGCAAGCATACGCTATTTGGGAGGGTTGTAGGTGATACGTTGTACAGTACGTCCTCGAACTCTTTATCCATAGGTTCAACCATTGACGTGGTCCCGCCAAGATGTCTTGAAGATCGGAGAGATGGGTACGTGTTTGTGTTCCTTTGTTACAAACATCCGGACAAAATAATCGTAATAGAGCTCGACGAGAATGAACGACCACTATAGTACGTGTCTCTGCTTGTCCCTCGTTTTCGCCCTTTTGTTAGCGATTCAACGTGGCTGAATCCGACACTGCCTAGTCCACCAAAGATTAAATATATTTCTGTCGTCGATAACCCCTTCCCTGATATCATACCACGCATCACAGCCGCAGAGAAGCGTACCCAGCAACGTGCTCGCGAAGCTGCACAGCGTGAACGGGAAGAAGCAGAGCGACGCAAGGGTGCCAAGAAGTCAGTAGGATGCCATTTTTTCCACCATTTCCGTCACTAATATCGACGGAACTTGCTTTCAGAAACGTGAAACTATTGAGCTTTGGGGAAGATGAAGGAGTTGATGGCGAAGACGGGGAATCCGTCGTGTTGAAGAAGAAGGACATAGCCCGGCCTGATTGTCAGTGTTTGTTTTTCTCGGTAATGAACCACGTTTCTTCCAGACTATTGGATTTATAGTGATTGGCAACCCACGGGCCTTGCCAATACCGATGCCGGATATCCCGAAACCCCCACCACCCTCAAAAGCCGAGCGAGAAGAACGAGGCAGTACCGAGAGCACCCCAGTACCGCCACCAAAAGTGTGTTCCGACATTTATTCGTATGACGTGGTGACGTTCGCTTATGAAAAATGTGCAGAGGGACAAGGCAACGAAGGGAAAAGACACGGACGTGTCCAAAATCAGGGAAAAGCATGCGCAAGATAAGGCATCGAGCAGGTAATAACACAGCATTTCAGGGTCGCCTTTTAGTAGCGCTGACCCCTCTCCCACCATCAACAGCGATACACGGCGTTCCGAAATTGAAAAGATGGAAGCTGAGATACGAAAACTTACCCGGCGACGCGAGATTGATGAAGATAGCGACGAAGAAGCTGAGAAAAAGAAGGCAAAGACGCAGAAATCATACCTGGCCGAAGAGCTTGCAAAATATTCCAAGGGCCGTGGGCTACATAAGAAAGGAAAGGGACGGAAAGATGAAGGGGATGTGCTTGCCGCGATGAACAAATTCAGGGGTATGCTTCAGGCAACATCGACATCTGAGTGGAGCGCAAATGACGGCGAATACGAAGCCGGTGGAGACGGAGATGCGGATGGAGTTGGAGAAGGGGGAGTAAAGCCTCAAGAAGAAGATGAGGGTATGGAAGTGGATGATGATCGAGGGTTCATGAACCATGCTCTCCACTTTCCGAAGGACGATGGAGAAGAGACAAGAAAGGCTGAGCGAGATTACGAGGTCATTGATCCGAGACAACGGAGTGCAAGAGCACGGGAAGAAGAGAGAGAGAGAAAGCGTGCGACGAGGGGGAGGGGTGGATCCAGTAGGTCACGACGGTAGTCCCTTGTTAATCCAACACTACATGAGCTGTGTATTACTCTTTCACCCTCGGAGTTTGCGCTGCACCGAATGTGCCTAGCTATCTGTCACGTACACGCACGGTCATCCACTTTTTGGGATCGTTTAGAGGCTCATCAGCGGCGGAGGTTCTTTTTCAAATCGAATGAAACCTCTCACTTGATAAGACCTCGATAGTTCCTTGTTAGTCCAATAATACATGAGCTGTGTATTTCTCTTTCACCCTCGGAGTTTGCGCTGCACCAAATGCGCCCACAGCAAGTAGTGAATATAATTATCTATCTGCCACACACACTCCACCGAACCAATTCATACGGGCGTCGACATCCAACGCCAGGCAGCCCTTGGTCAGAATGCAGGATTGGGTGGCCGCACTTCCATTGGTAGGTCACTACCGTTTCTGGACAATGGCCACCATCCATTGGCGCCTCGGACGATCTTTCTCGCGAAACTACTGAAGGAAGGCATCAGAATTAATGGATTGGCAAGCATTTACAGTACTTGGCGGAAACGGGACAGACTATTGTATCGAATGATGATCGTTCACTCAACCTTGTTGTTTCGGAGGCCTCACGTTCGCCATGTTGCCTTGGGATTCTGATCGCATAGCTCATCCGTTGGCTCTTCATCACTAAATAAGACGTCAACGCGATAGGAAAGAACCGGGTGGATCATGCGGTGGACGTTGGTGTGCGCGCTTACCACAGCTTGCCTCCGGACATAATGGCCTACCGTTTTCATCTACCGTTTTCATCGCATCCAAGAAACGAACCGTGCGGGCTACTTTGGAAATCGAATCGAGCTGAGTTACGTTGTGATATTCAATCTAATGACATGCATGACAGCATAATCATAATCTTCCAAGTGTGTGAATCATACTTGGTCCCACTCTGCAGTGTGCGCGAGGAAATCTCGTCGGAGGCCAACGTATCTTGCGATAGTTTATGTCAACATTTAGACTAGGTGTCGACTATCCCGTAGCGGTCTCTATGTACCTGTTAAAACATAGTCTCAGCAATCAGTCCCAATTCGTGAGACTGGAGGACATCTACGAAGTAAATGGATGGCAAGGTCCTTTGTGAAGACCTCGGCATTCACTGACGGACAAAGTGTCTCTATAACAGTTGGTTGCATTCCCCTTCTGAGTAAGCGCATTGCGGGACCTCGGTACCTGTCTAAAGTGTCAACTGCGCTTTTCAAGGTATGAGGGATGTACACACTGACCTATGGATGTCTCTGGGGTGAGGGGGGCCAGTGAATCTACTGCGAAATGGGTGGTTACTCTGAAAGCAACCACGGGTCCCTAGGAAGGGCCCAACACGACCCACGTTGTCAGCCAATTTGACACCACGTGCAGAACATATCAGTTATCAGAGCAGACTACGCCCTCATTATTGTCGCTGATGAAGTTCGCTCCTTGATGACTAGGAACGCGGTGTAAACGGGGCGAACGCGACCGAAGTTAGACACCGTCGTTCACAACCTTGACGACCGGCTCGTCAATAAAACTGTGAGGGGAGCAGCTTTGACCAATCGACGACGCACTGACCCCACCCAGCCCTCGTCAGACTGCAAAGCCTCAAAATGGGTATAAATTCCATGACCTCGACCGTAGGCCGCAGGCGCTTGTAGTGGCACCACCCGTACGAGTCCAACGACGCCGCTGTTCTTCAAGTTGTGGGCACTTTGAACGAAGGGAGTTGTCCCGAGCAAGCAACACCGTTGAACGAGTCTTGGTGTTGGCATACGGCCAGTGCGCTGGAAACCATTGTAAATTATTTTTATGCGAGGCGGGGGGCGTGCGTGGGGTCTAGGAAAAAACACTACGAGGATGTTGACCTGGCAGGACAAAATTTGGGGAGGGTTTCGGGAAATTCAAAGTACCCACGAGTCCGACTTGATCGAACTACAATGGCGATCGCCAAAGTCCGACGGGAAGTCCGTTCAAGTCCAACCGATCGCGGAGCCACCACCAGGAATCACAGAACTTAATGGCATCCCTCCCTTGGTCGGAGAATACGACCCCGGCCGTATAACCCACTGAATTTTACAGCGGTCATGCATAGATGCTTGCCAACCTCAACAAACTGATTCTTGGCATGCCAGACCGACCGTTGGAGCTCGTGGCCATCCTTGTGACGCGGTCAAGGCGCGGTGAGGTTCTGCTTAGAGGCGTGTTTAGTATACTGAAAATGTCCATCAGATCGAATTGGAATGATTCGATTGTACAGATAGAAGCATCAACCGTGGGTGCTCTTTGTCGTTTTTACCGATTTAGATGGACTTGGGTCTGATCCCTCTCACAGATTGACGCAGACTGACGCCCATATGGTCTTTGATGAGGAAAGGCGTCCCAACTTTGTGTATTGATGAGAAGGCCCACCCCAGCATGCAGACACGCGAAACAATCGCATCGTAGACTCGGTTGCAGCATGATGCCGTGGTCACGATATGCCCACACTGCAACGTCTATCGTGTGCACGTTAGGTAGAACAAGTCTGGTTATATCCGTAAAACAAACCTGTTGACACATTTACGTTGTTCAGTTCAGGATCACATGTCATTTATTGGTTCTGACTTGAAAATAGCAGTTCCCAATTGCGAGTCACCTGAAATCTAGGTCAGTATCGAGCAGCAATTGTGTGCATGAGCTAGACCTGAGGGAATGGAATAATGGTTCGAGCAACTGACAGGTAGAGCCCCCCGATATCTCATCTAATCCTTTGATCGACGCAGATAAACTTGCGGTTCAGTGGTGGGGTTCATCTGCCGAGCGTACCATTTTTGGGTTTGTGGGTCCGAACGTTCGTCGGGCCGAGCTGGTTTGGTGAGGACCCCCTGCGTTCACAAGACGCTTAGTAGTTTTGGACGTCGCAGCAAATTGGATGAAATAGCAAACCGTTGACGCTCCGGAGAGTATGGCGGTTGCGAATAAGATGATTTGACGCCAACCTGGCACGGCTGCTTTCGTGACTCGTCTTGCCCATCAAACATCAAACCAACCCCACGGATTTACCCCACTCCATATTTCATTAATTCCTTGTTTCCTCTTTCAGGACAGAGAGGATGTAACCCGACGGGACTTCAGTCAATCATGCCTTCGCCAATCAATCCTTTACCAACGGCCTGGCCTCGAGAGCGGTTCCGCCAAGGTCCAACATATGATGTTCCCACTACGTCTCCAAGAAATTAATGCATACTTGGTATCCCCAGCGGTACGCCTTCCATTGGCAAGGCGGCTTTTCTATGGTGTTGGCGCGTTGGACCGTGCTTGCCTATATAAAATGCTCGACTGCGAGCACATTATCCCACCAGCCTTCGTTCGACATCGTGGACACGAGAGTTCTTGTAGCATTGGATATGGACGACTCGAATGGATTCAATCAAGACTGGTCACCAAAGGTACGCCTTTTTTTCGTAGTCTCAGCTCGACTCAACGCACAAATCTCCAAAGGAAATGCTCGCGTTCAACAGGAATGTCTTTGACGAAAATGAGGTTACCTGTCAGTGGGTAGACAACGGGACACTCTGCGACGAGCCAGTAAAGGGGAAGGACTTCAAGGTCCACCTCCATCACAGACACGGAATCACGTCCGACTCGCAACTGTATCAATGTTGCTGGTACGCATGCCCTAGCCTCCCAATGAAGAGGTCGAGCCTCGAAAGACATATGAAGGAACAACACGTCCCCTTCAAGTGGCCCTGCCCGTACTGTATCCAAACGTTCACGAGGGAAGCATCCCTCCTGGCCCATATTGACCGGTCTCCCAGACATGCATAGCTTCCCGTGAGTGTATAACTACCTATTTGTGATCGGTAATTTATAACGAATTGCAGGTTATCCAATCATATTCCTCTTGATCGCATCGAGCCTCCCACAATTGAAAGCCCTTCAAACTATGCACCCTTATAATGATCCGATACTTATTTCCCCTTAGTCTACACTCATCTCTGGTTCCGGACACACAATCGAACATAGTGTCGTTCGCATTCAGCATACTACAGGATTTTTAGCTTTGTACCTTGAGGTATGAACCAATTGATCGACGTCTTGCCTCCCACAACGATTGTAGCTCATGGTGCCCACTTCAGTTCATTACCTAAATATGATGCGGACTAACACGTGCTGACCTAGCCATGCAGTACAGGAACAGCCAATGGCACCTCCATGGTCAGTCCGAGCATCGTTTATGAAATAATTCTCTTCGGGAAATAGATTATAGGTTGCCAAGGTCCGTGAGAAGCAGTGCCATGCGAAAGTCAGTTCCGAACCTGCCACTTATACACCATGGCGGTCTATCATCCAATTGCAGGCCAACGCTAAGTAAGTATTGGAAAACGACATGCCAATGCGAGTGTTATGCCATAAGTAGAAGGTAAGTTACTTGTCCTGAAAGAGGCGGCGCTCCATGCCTCGTGGAAGTTGGCTGTTGGCAAACCGCAGCCGAGCTGGCAAAACGCAACGTTTTGATGCAAGCCAACCTTCATCCCTTCTTCCAGTCTTTCCATGTACCTTGTCCAGCTCGCCTGCCAATCCACGTGCTGCTTCTATTACTTGCACGGTATGGATGGTCTCCCCAGAGGTTGGCAAGGCTGGTAAAATCTGGAGTAGCGCTCATTCCGGCTAGGTGATTGGGCTATCATTCTAGTCAACGACACCCCTGAAGTCCTCCATCCGTACACTGAATGGCGGCCAAGTCTGAGAATTCTTGCCAACGTTCCTGCATTGACGGCACGGACGAATTGGTTGACTGACATGGAGGCTTTTGGACGTCTCCCGCAACATCAATGTTCTATTGGCAGGGCGGCCTGATCGGTTTTGTGTAGCCATGTTCCAGCGAAGTTTCTGCGAAGGTGAGCTCATGGATAAAAGGTAGTATGTCTTTATTCCAGTGGCCGACACGCAACCCACTCACAACAGAACCTCTTAACAATGTCGAGTCTCTTGGATGAGCAGTATTTTTTCGACAGTCATCCTTCCGTCGATGCGGTTAATACCAAATATCAATGTCCTTAGTGAGTCCTGGATGGGAGTTTTCATCTAAACCTAGTTTTTACGAGGGTTGCTATTGCAGCATAGGGCCTAGTGACTCTGCACTTAATTGGCTGACAGATCCGTTACAAACTCATGGTGAGTTGTGTCGTCTTCATCCCGCTTCTCAAGCACTGACAACTTCTGGTGTCAGATATTACTTGGGGTTCATGGATATCCCATGAAAATGCCCTGGGCTTGTCCGGAATGAATGGACCTGAGTCTACTTGGGCTGCAGATCTATTTGCTTATCCCTCTGCAACGGACCCGGCCGGCACACAATTTTTCAGCGATTCATTTTTGCACCAGCTTCCCACTTCTGACAGCGTGGTGCGTCTTTGGCAACCACCTGCTCCCCTCTACCCCTCTGTCCAAGACGAAGTAGCGTTTGTTGGAGTTGGGGAGGCTTTCATTCCCCACTCGGTCGACTCTATGACACTACCGGAGAGTCACCCCGTCCGGAAACCGACCACTCGTTCACTGAGCAACCGCGTCAGTGCGTCCCGATCGCTCGCCCAATCTAGTGCGGCTCCTCCGATTCGGTCACCACGCTATACACCCTATCCCATCGGCCCGGACAGCACAAGACGGAGCGCTTCGCCTGCCTCTGGCTATCAATGCCAATGGTTTGACGGCGCAAGACCGTGCGGCGCAGTCGTGGCGGGTACCAAGAATGAGATCGGGCGGCATTTAAAAAATACGCATGCGGTCCGACTCACAGCCAACAAGACAATACAGCTCTGTCGATGGGAGGGGTGTCGCAAATCGATGCGAAGGGAAAGCATTCCACGTCATATTCTTGCAGTACACATGCTGGAAAAGGTACCCTGCCCGAGTTGTGGGTCGCGTTTCGCGCGCTCGGACTCTCTGCAGAGGCACCAGAAGACGCAGTGTCTAGCCAAGGGAGAGGCGTCTGACGCTTGCAAGACGGGAGAGTGATCTCGCTTGCCATACTATGGTATACTTCACGAAGCAGACAAATTCTTGTTCCGATTTCCATACTTCTTGATCCAGCGCGTGAAGTTGAGCTTCGCGATAGCATTATTTCTTGGGACAGTGTCTCATTTTTCTAGGCTTATATACGGTGTAATATGCATTCTTGCGGGCTTTTACTTATCTGAAAGCTTAGTCCTTTGTAGAATATTGTACATACCTGTATAAAATGTCGACATGAGCACACTACATAGTAAATAACTGGCGGGTCATAGAATACGCGTGAAGCAGTCCACGGAGTTAGTGACCCTGGCCGCGGCGGTCCCACTATGAGTTCCTTCCCGGATACCTGACTTTGCCCCGGAGGACTTCCATGAGTAATCCCACTGCGGAGCCCTCTTTCTCCCCCTGCCTTTCCTTCTTGCTCTTATCCCTCTCTCCTCCGTGCATAAGAGCAGACCGTCTCTTCTCAGCGTTACTCCCTTCTGCATCCTGGCGGGCACGTGCAAACACCGGCGCAGTCTGCAACGCGACGGCAGGCATCGAGAACCGTTTCCTCCGTCGTGCAGTGTCTTCCTTTGGAACTACACCATCGTCCACGGGGCCTTGCTCCGTCAGCCCTACATTCTCCTGCGAGTGACCGTCGAAAAACACAGGAACAGAAAATCCCTCTTGCGATAGATCACGTGGGCGGATTTCGATTACAATCTCGCCCTCGCCTTCTTCCCCTTCGGCCTCGTCTTCCCGCTCTCTCACCGAACCGAGGCCGGGGGCGCTCGAAATTGAGGAGGGTATGCTGAGACCACGCTCGTGCAGGGTAAAGTCCTCGAGAATGTCGTGGTAACTCCTCGGACGCGTTGGGGAAGGGCGTACCCTGATTGGACGAGTTGCCATGTACCCATGGTCGTCTGGATGGGTGTCCTGGTTCACACCTCTGTTCGATGCATCTTCGACATGTACGGCAAGCAGAAGGGAAGGCGGTTTTGGGTCCGAATCCCCAGAGGAGATACGAGGGAGATGCACGATACGCCTCGAAGGGCTGCTCGTGGCACTGGCAGGAACCCCGTGTACCTGAGTGTGCGAATCCCTCAGCGGGCTGCTCGCTTTTGTAGGGCTCGTACTAAGACGTGATTTTCGGGAAGGACTGCTGCTTAGTGCGATGCGCGAGGGGCTGGCGCTGAGTGTCGTTCGCGAGGGACTCCGGCTCAATGCACCCGCAGGGGGACTGAGGTCCATCGCCATCAGAGCTTCGCCAACGTCCTTGCTAACTGCTTGACGAGATGGGATAGATAACCACGGTTGAATGTCACGGATCATATCGGGGTCTTGGTCGGCCTGCGGTGTGGATGGCCCGTCTGATGGTGTCCGACTAGAGGAAGACGGCTGCGTTGCAGATGATGCGGGTGAAATTGGCTCAGGACCGGTTGGGGAGGGTACAATGAACGGGAATGCTGCTTCGTAACACTCCTCGCAAGCACGAGCAGGTTTCGGCTTCTGCCTCTTATATGCAGGCAATGTATCACCATCGTCTTGGGCTATGTAAAATGTCTTGGAGACTCGTTAGCGCTCCCAATTATAAGGTTAAATTCGAGGTAAAAATTTACCTTGGCAGAACACACTGCACAAACGACAAGCCCACAAAGCCTGCAATGATGTTTCCTTCTCCAAGCACCTCCTCCTCCCACCTTTTTTCCGACTTGGTACGTCTCGTCCCCATCTTGTTCGACCACCGATTTCTGCTTGCCTTCAGCTCCACTGGGATTTCCCTTTCCGAACCCCCACCCAAAAACGTCACCTAACCTCAGGTCTAAAACGAATCCAAATGGCCGTCCGCACCTCATGCACGTATCCGTCCTTGAATCCGGAATCCAGACAGGCGGGAGAAAATTATCCAACTGTGCTCGACGAGAGGGGGAGCGAGATGTCCCGGCCAACGACGAACCTGCCCGCGGATTTCCGGGAAATGTTTCATTCCCATCTCCTGCTTCTTCCAACTTTTGTTCGTCGTCAATATCGTCGCTCTCACTCGCAAACGCGCGGAGTGCGCGTCTGAGATGGACACCCGAGGTACTGGCTGAGAGGGTCGAGTCAGGATTTGACAACGCGAGTGCTGCTAGACGCGCGGCACGTGCAGTCCGGATGGAGTCTACCCAAGAGCTGAGACTGTTGGAATCTTCAGCGTTGGATGGGGATGAACCTTGATGGATAGGTGCGTGACGACTAATGAACATACGGGACAATAATAGTACTCACCATGATGTAAGGCAAATGATCCCTCCGGGCTAAGCACTTCGACACTCTCCGCGCCTCCGCTTCTGGATCCCACACCGCTGGGGCGATCGATGATCATAACCACCTCCATGTCAACAAGACCCATGTAACCCCTGCAGCACCACTTCTCTTCGTCGTTCCCACCGAGCGCGTTTATCGATGCCCTCCGCCTACGGGGGCTCTGACCGCCTCCATCATGAACGAGGACGCCTATACTCGGTTCTTCGCGTTCGAGCCATAGTAGGTAATCACTAAGGAGCAAGAACTCGAACGGCTTCCGTCCCGCTCCTTGGCCTTCGCCGCCTGATCGTATTAGCGTACCACGCTTGATGAGTCGCCTTCCCGGCGCAACAAGTGGGATAAGCACAGGTGGCAGGTCGCGCGTGTTGCGCTGCAGTGATATCAACGCGAGTGTTTGTGCATGAGCGGCGAGCGACGTATTGAGAGAGATGGTGACTGTCCATAAACCAGTCAATTATATGCGTGCCGAAGTTACCGATCCGCGGGCCTACTTTTCTCAACCAACCCTCGAGCTTCTTGTAGCTTCTCCCATTCAGGGTCATCAGGATCGGTGGAATCGAGTAGGTCTTTGAGTAGTAAGAGGTATCGCGGACACCGTTGTACGGGCGTGAGAAGGTAATCTGCCAACCTAAGGTGTGCGCACACAGGGTGAGATTCCTGGGCTCGCAGGAAGGCTGCAAAGGCTAGATTTGGTGCGGAAGACTGTGAGAACGAGGCCAGAAAGGCCAATGCGGTAGGAAAGGCCGTGATGAATGGGGCATATAGAGAAAGATACGGAAAATGCGCGAGGAGCAGGGACGAAAGCGGGGTATTATGGTTAGACGTTGGCGTGGACGGGTGGATACGTCTAGACAACGCAGCAAAGAATGTGTGATGAAAATTCCAGATGTCGATGAAGTTTGAGAAGAGTGTCGTTATTTCGTTTCGTGTCAGCAGTGGTTTGGATGTATCCAGTGATCGAAGGATAGGCGTTAGAAAATGCTAACCGAAATGAACGGTCAATCATCCGGAAGGGTAAGTATATACACACATTGTAAACGAGATCGAGGCCATCGAGGTAGGATTTCTCGGTGGCATAGAACTCTGAAATTATTTTGGATCGCTTTGCCTGTCTGTCGTCGTCAGCCTGTGTTCGTCTGTGTGACCTTGAAGCTGGGTTAAGCGACCTGCGCTTTGCCCGACGGTGCTGATGCACAACGACTGAATCTTCTGCGAGTGAGTCGAACGACGCGAGACTTGCGACAGAGTGTCTGTGAGCTGCGAGGGCGGGACTGGGAGCAGTCGGGAGAGAGATGCGGCGAAAAGGAAGGTGAGGGACAGGGAGCGGGGAGATGGATGCTGACTCTGACGTTGGGAACGAAACGAAGTGAGATGGCTTGTCCGACATCGCCAGCGACGGTGACGACGGTCGGATCGCAGCTGAGAACGGAAACTTTTGCGGGGACGATCGAGGATGCCTCGTTGGAGGTCTGCAGAGTCAACGGGCCCAGTCTCAGACTAGTATCAGATCCCTCGAATCCAAAAAGGGAAAGTCTCCTAGACTGACTTGGAAAACATAGTACCTCGGCTCGGCAGAAGTAAAAACATCTGGCCAACGTGGGGATCGAACCCAAGACCTTCGCGTTATTAGCACGACGCTCTAACCAGCTGAGCTAGTCGGCCAATGTACATCGTGTTCAAAAGTATCACCATGGTCAAGTAACTAACTCTACTCGGAGAAAAATGTATGGCCAACGTGGGGATCGAACCCAAGACCTTCGCGTTATTAGCACGACGCTCTAACCAACTGAGCTAGTCGGCCGATGAATCCGTTGCTGCATTTTTCTAATAGATACATATTACACAATGAGAACCGCAACCGTGATCACACAATTGCTTCTCATCAAAACGAACGGCAGGCGCAACGCTTGCCACTCCACCTTATCAAGTTGACTTGGTCCTATGATCATCTTGGAGCAAGGCAGTATAAACTCAAAAGATGCATTGCGCACATGCACTGATTCTTCCAGTTTTCGAGAGCAGCCTGTGGTCATCTATCATGACCGTGATCTCCTTTGGTCTCCATTTCCTTGCTCTGAGCACTGGATTCGCACAATGCCAGGACTTGTCTGTGCCTCCGACATGGCGGGTCTGTGGCAACTCACAGCGTTCTTTATCGCCTATTGTACTCACAAATCCTTTTGAAGAAGCCTGAAAACAAATATATTCTTTTGGAACGCGTCGCGGCATCACAGAATGCTATCGACAGCCTCCTCCCCGAGCTGAATGAAACTATCGGATACTTCAACGGCAAGCCCCTTTCCCCTCACGTAGCCGTGTCTCGTCCCTTAGGCTCATATCGAGCCTTGCTATCATAAGACTTGGGTTATTGGCAAGGTGGAAATGTCCTCTCTGCCATGGCTAATCAGGACCACATCACACATCTACCTTTGAACCAAGCTGTTGTGACCACGTATCTGAATAAGGCTTTTTCTCTATACCCTAATTATTCGACGTTGTATAACGACGATGCATTATGGTGGGCGACGGCTGCGTACTACGCCTATCGTGCATATGGCGATGAGAATCTATTGAGTCACGCTATACACACATGGGAGCACATCAAGACCTTGTGAGTAGAAGGCATCTGACTCGCACTGATCATTATTGACTGAATGAGTCGACAGCCAGATATCAGAGGAGGATACACAACACGGTAGTATACCCACCAAAAGCTTCCCAATTATGGGGTCATGCGAAGGCAAAACCATGGCTGGGGGTGTCTTTTGGGTGAGCGGGAACCTGCAAAAGAAGGTGCTGCACGCTAATAGTGAAAACAACTCCTAGCGTCCCGTACCTGATGATACAGCGGTCAATTCTGTCACAACTGGGTAAAGGAATATTTATCGCCTGCAAGTGATGCGTTCTAATGTCCCACCAAACAGATCTTTCCTGACGTGCGCATTGTGAGAACTAAATGATGGCGGTGTAGATTGATCACCTTCGTCTAGCCTATCAGCATACCTTGCCGAGCTGACTCACAACTCGACGTATACCAATTCCGCCATTGCAGCTGTAGCTTGGATGCAGACTCTCAACATGAACAACGATGGTCTCGCGCTGGACACCATCGACGCAAATGACTGCTCGCGATCACCAGCCACTGAATTATTCACGTACAATAGTGGAAAGCTAATCGAGGGGCTGAGCGTACTTTCTGATGTCACCGGTGATGAAAGTTGGCAGAGCTTGTGAGTGGTGAGGGGGCCACCATGTGCGGGATCATTGATTCATTGGTTTCGCAGCTTGTTAAACACCACCATCGCTGTTCTCTTCACTACGGCGTGGCAGGGTACCAACGGTGTGATCACAGAAGGCGGAGTCACAGAAAACGATGATGACATTGTCGGGTTCAAGAGTGAGTCCTTCTGCAATTTGCATTGTTCAATACAATAACACGATTGAACGATAGGCATCTTGATTCGTGCCTTGCATGAAGCATGGGTGCGAAATCCGGATGATGTGCAATTGCAAGATATCATTCGAAGCTACATCAACGTTCAGGTGTGTGATCAACATCAACCAAATGACTACGTGCGACTCAACACTTCGCTGTCTAGTACAATGCGCTGATGGAACTCGCGTCGACGCAATACGAGGATACGAGGTGGTATTCGGCTGCATGGGCTGGCCCGCAACCCACCGGGTACACAGCATGGGGACAACTCGCCGCTCTGGACGTGTTGGTCTCGAGTATTGATGTCAATCCCGTGGTTTGAGTGTTCGAGAATGAAATCATTGGTCGATCCAATGTCGATCGGGTTGAGCACGCGAGTGAGGCATTTAATTATGATCTCCGATCCAGTAAATCTGAGTCAACAAAAGATTCTCGCACAAATACCTCGATCATATAAAGGACCTGGCTTTGTAACTAACCCTCTTCGCATTCTACAGTACATTCCCAATCTAATCAAACCGTACCATGACTTCATCAGTGGTACGACTCTCATCTCTTTCTCCGAGTACTACGATTTGACCCTTCCTTCCTGTAGACCTCGAAGCCCAACCCCTCAACTCAGGCGAGCTGCGGAAACCCACAATGCCACTGTGGGGCGACGTACGTGGTCCAAAATACCCTTTATGAACCCGTCTCCTGATGTACTTCGTTACTCGATCGTACAAGTTGTTCCTGCGTGTCAGGCGAATGTAACTGTTCTTCATCAGCAGTACGACTCCCATCTCTTTCTCCGAGTACTATGAATTGACCATTCCTTAATACACCCTCGAAGCCCAACCCCTTAACTCAGGGCTCCGCCCAAAGCTGCGGAAACCCGCAATGCCACTGCGGGGAGACGTGCGTGGTCCAGAATACCCTTTATGAACCCATCTCCTGATGTATTTCGTTACTCGGTGGTACCAGTTGTTCCTGCAAGCCAGGCGAATGCAAATGTTGAGGAAAATTAATGATAGGAGCCGTTCTGATGTATGAAGAACGAAGGCGTCTGTTTAGTGCGAGATTCGGTCTATCCCGCGTTTTTTAATGTACACTAGTGAACCGTCCTACATAAAGTCTTGGCTGCGGCGCGGCGAACTCGAACTTGCGCCCTTGTCATCCAGTGTGCCAGACATTACGTCACGCTCATGTACCTGGTTCAACGTACCATGTCGGCCAAGTTCAGCGGATGAAACTCTGAGTGATAAACAAACCCAATTTTCGCATCAGGCATCGAACACGTCATGAATCAGCAACCTTCAAGGTTCCATTCCAAACTAGTTTTTCCATCTGCAACACCCATCATCAGTCTGCAAAGTGCCGACGATATTGGAACACAACTCACATCTTAATCGTCCGATCCCGCCCTCCACTGACAATCTTGTCAGCAATGAAATCGACGCAATACACTTCGTCCGTATGTCCCGGAAGATCATTTTTGAGTTTATATGTTTTGAGGTCCCAGATCTGAGCGAGTGGATACGGGTTGATCAGAGTGCCATGAACACGAGGATGATCGCGCGTGAAACAGAACGTACTTTGACGGTGTGATCTTTGCTCGCGCTGACCACCATCCGCGAGTCCGCGCTCCACGCGAGTCGATACACTGGACCGACGTGACCACGAAGCGTCGCCACGAACTTACCCATAGTCCCTAAACAAGTCTCGGAATGAACATGCGATGAAACACTGCAGGGACACGAAAAACTCACCAGAACCTCCTGTACAATCCCAGAGGCGCACAGCACTATCCCACCCCGCACTTGCCGCCCATCGCCCATCAGGCGAAAAAGCAACGTGTGACACTTGCCGCTGATGTCCCGTAAGTCGATTCAGGGGCTTTGATCTGCCACCTCCGGATTCGGACACGGGTGCGAAAAGTGACCACAGGAAGAGGGTGTGATCATCAGACCCTGATATCAGAAGTTCGGGGGTACGAGATATGAGAGCATCATATCGTTTTAGTGCAAGTGTTTGAGCTAAGCAGGAAACGATGAGTTAGAGGCCGATCAGTGTGAATGGAACATACCTTCTTCGTCAGATGTTGGTCGCTTGGCGGTGTGATCGAATGGACCGGTCCGAAGTACAAAGTCAGTGTTCAGAGCAAGGGTGGTTACCCAGTGCGCGTGGTCCTTGAGGATCATCAGTTGCCTGCCCTATGGGGTAATCAGTAGTCCTGCCTAATGTGTAACGAAAAGCTTGACCCCCTGTGCATCCCACACCCTCACCGTGCGATCACTACTTGCGGTATACAGCACACCTTTCCCGCCTTTTCCTCCACCTCCCCACTTGACGACATTGACACTGGCTGTGTGACCGCCGAGGGTATATTCCACTAGTCGGGTTGCTGTAGACCAAACGCGTACAGTCCCATCCTTTGACGACGATGCGAGACGCGGCGCAGTCGGGTTTCTATTGCATCATGCATCACATGCGTGACCCGATGGTATAACCATCGCGAAAGGATGCTTACATGTGGACAGGCTCCCAAGCGAGTGAAGTCACCCACTTTGAGTGACCTTTCATCGCGTCGCCTATCGGCTTTCCAGACTTGGGGTCCCATAGTCTCACGTGTCCGTCGTGCCCGCCACTGGCAAGCTTACGCTCGATAGGGTCCCATTCGACACAGAGGACCCACCCGGTGTGGCCAACGAGGGTATGAGACGGCGTCTCGGTATTAAGGTCCCACAGTCGGACATGGGTGTCGCCAGACCCTGTGGCAAGGAGTGCGCCCGTCGGGGAGAAAGAAGCACACAATATAGGGGAAGAGTGACCTAGACTCGTCGAATTGAATTACATTCACCCAAAGAATGATGATGGAGACGCGGCGCATGTTGATGGACTGACATACCTGATAGGGTGCTCGAGCAACGTGTTGCAGGACGCACTTTGAATACGGATTGTGGTGCGCATCGAACGACGAGAATGTTTTCTTCTGAAAACGCTTGTGAGGGGTGATTTAGGACGTCCTCTTGTATAGATTTGGAGATAACGATGCGAGTCGGGGCGTTGGGCTTTGTAGCGTCCTCGGGCAAGGCAACATGAAATGCGAAGGGCACGTGGTCCTCATCTTCCTGGTGGCAGATGAGTCAATCAAGTTGTATAGAAGTGTCCTGATGGCTTGCCTTTGTGCGCAGCTGATTCACGAGTGCTTCGAGGGTCTGTCGTGCGATATTTGCCGGGAGGTTGACGGCAGGCGCGATCGGTGCACCATCCTGCTCATTTACGAAGTGAACGACGATGTTCGGGGAGGGCTGTATTGGTTCTGGCTCCGGCTCTGGAACACCGTGATACACCTTTTGTCTTTTTGGTGGAGGAAGAAGTGTCGCCATCACGCGCGAGTACGTCGACCTCAGTACTGTGAGGATCTGAAAAAAGTTTGAACGGATGCTTATTGCTGGATTAGTAAAAATATCCTGTTCAGGTACTGTAGAAGATCATCTGTTGGCCTCATGTATGCAATCTGTATTTCTGATTGTCCGTACAGTATTTCTTCCTAGGACTCGCACAAGCGCAAACGAACGTATAAGAAAAGTATGTCCACACTGGTACCCGACTTGCGTCGAGTAGCGACTCCATTACGTCTCACAGTTGCAGAATCACGAACAGATCTCGGAGAAGCGATCGGGAATGGGCTGGACGCTGACCATCTGAGGTGTGTGCGACTCGTCTACTCACCTTTCACGCGGCGGATGGCAAGAATGCCTCTAGATCTGATGCCCAGCCGCCGGAAGCAGTTGGTGTGGGAGGAAAGTGAGCCTAGACTTGAACTCACTCACCTGGTGGGCGCCCGGACACAAGTAAGCAACACGAGCAAGATTTTTTGTCAGAAAACCGGCGGAGAATAGTTTAAATCCCGAGTTGCAAAGTATCATGAGCTCTGCAAATATTAACCCCTATAGCAGATGCCGGCTAACAAGTGGCGACTGATCCTCTCTTCCGCATCAAGGGTCCTCGGCGCCAACTTGTGTGATTGCGCCGTAGAAAGCACTGTCGCCATGCATTCATATAGTGGGGCAGTGCAGAACTGCGGTGAAGGTGATGAAACCACTTACTCGGCAAGTGCTCACTCAGATTCTGGCACCCCGTCATCGTCGTGCACCATGGCGACGTTTGTTCCTAACCCTAACCCAATTCGGTCTGGTTGACATATAGGACTGTTTGTCCATGTTTGTGGGGAGGTCAAACGGTATGCTCGCTGCACAGGCGCTCTTACCTTCCATTCCATCCGCACCCACGTCCGCCACTTTCCCAATCCCTCCTCATTCCCAACCATGGCTAGCAAGGCTGCTCAGAAACGTGTACGCATATTCTCCATCGCACTTGGCCCACTCCTCAAATAACCAACCCCATCTAGCTCTCCAAGGAGTATATCAGTATGCAGAAAGAGCCACCCCCGTTTGTCTGGGCCGTTCCTGATGAAAAGAACATCCTCACTTGTCAGTCAGCCGCTATCGCTTGAAAATCCATCTCTGATCCTCTTTCACCAGGGAATTACCTTATCGTGCGCCGTTTTACCTGTTGTCTTCAATTCATGCCAATCTCCTGATGTGCAGCGCGGTCCCCCTGATTCACCCTTCGCCGACGGAGAGTTCCATGGCGTCCTCCTCTTCCCTTCAGAATACCCCTTCAAACCCCCAGGGATCAAGGTTGCTTACTCTCATTCTTCCCTTTGTGGACGCTTTCGACCCGATTTTCCCGCAGATGTTCACACCGTCCGGTCGCTTTCAGCCAGATAAGAAGATTTGTTTCTCAATGTCAGATTTTCATCCAGGAACTGTACGCTACCTTTTCAACTGAATCTCTATATCACCACTCACGTTCCTTTGCATTTTCAGTGGAATCCGGCCTGGAGCGTGGCAACCATGTAAGTTCACTTTATCCATATGCCGACAGGCCGGGCGTTCGTGATGACCATTTATGATGGTCACGGTTACTTGACTCATTGCCGATCTACTCCTCGAGCATCTGCTGACATCGTATCTTTAGATTGACCGGCCTCTTATCCTTCATGTTGTCTGATGAAATGACCACTGGATCCGTCACCTCGTCGGACAGTCATAAGCGAACTTTCGCTGCGAAGAGCCATGCTTTCAACCTGAGTCAACCTCGCTTCAGAGATGCATTCCCAGATGTGAGTTACCGGCCATCTAATTTGTTGTTAGGAGGTTGATAGACGTCTCATCACTCGGCCTTGCTGTGATTTTCGTGTTCCTTACTTTGGCTGTGTCCGGTCTGTTAATCATTGTTCTCATCCCGAATCGCTTGCAGTTTTGCACACCCACCCTCAAGGACTTGCCAAATATGGGTGAACGGGAGCGTGGGAAGACTGACACTGGGTCAACGAGTGCGGCCAGTCTGTCACCCACGCCATCATCTACCTCAGCAACACTTCCCCAGCAGATGACTCTCAGACGGAACGTTGTGACGCTTCAAACGCCGATGGCAACCCCACCCATGGCGGTTGACACCTCGAACGCTTTGACATCTACGAACAAACCAGTTGTCCCTCAAGGATGGTCAACGTCCTGGCGTGAAATAATCTGGGAGAAGTGGAGGTGGGGAGTGCTGATTGCGCTGGCAGTAATTGTCTCAAGACTCTCTGCGGGTTCCTGACGAAGCTGGCCGGCCAACGCGACACGCGTGATTTTCTTTCATGTTTTCTGGATATATAAGATGGTATGGGTTGTTCAGGTGTGTATGGCACTTTCAGCAGTTTATTCCTGTGTTGCAAGCTTCAACGTTGTCCTGCGCACCTACTGTCTGTGAGTTCTGCGCAGCATATCAACACTCTTTGCATGTTGTCATCTTTACTTTCCTTGCTTGCCTTTTCCTGTTTCCTCCCGACCTTGCCACTCGTTACCCATCACCTCTCGCAATATGTTAGCAAATGTATTACAAGCCGTTCCGAGACTTGACATAGATTTGATGCCTCCCTCAGCATCACCTTAATTTTGCCAGAGCCTCGTCACCGGCTTGTGAGTGTTCCGTAGTACTGGTACGACACTGTTCCAGATGTCGTCTGCAACTTTATCTCGATCCTGTCCTGCGTCTACAACGACCCATCGATCTCCCCCAATCTCCCTTCCAATTCTCTCAAAGACCTGCCGAACCCTCGTCTGTACTTCTTGTTTTTCGTACCTTTCCTCGCCATACCCCCCTCGTTGCATGGCTATCTCCGGTTTGACGTCGAGGAACAGCGTCAGATCGGGTGCAGGAAGACCAATTTCGGGGGCTCTGCACCACTCATATGTGAGGTTGAGATGGGGACTTTTTTGAGCTGAGAACGCGATGCCCGAGAAGGCGTAACGATCTGCGACGACCGTCGTCCCTGACGCTAGTATTGCTTCGATAGTCGGGCTGTGACAATGATGGGGGCAAGGCATCACGGCGTGCACGCGTCACATGGCGAAAGCGAGGGGGAGGATGAAAGTCAGTCGGAGAGCACGTCGGACAGGAATGGACGGACGCGAGTTCCCATCTGTTGGCGGAGAAGAGGAGGTGAATGGCATGGTCGTCGAGCTCGGATTCGGAGCGCAAATACGCGTCGATCATCTTGCCGATCGCCGTCGTCCGGTCTGATGGCATTATGCGCGGTTGTCATTCGTCGTGCGATCGCGATCGCGATACAACCACCGTAATCCATCGTCGGCGTCGTGAGTGAGGAGGTGTAGCAGTAAAAGAGCGTCAGCACCGCCGTCCAAGGGCGTGGCAAAGGCAAGAGGATGGTTCTGACCAGGGAATTTGAGGGGCACGGCTTTGAGAGGGGATCCCGAGCTTGTCGCGTCCGTGGTCGCGGACTGGATGCGGTCAACGAGACGCGCGACTTGTGTGCTTTTTCCGGACCTGTCTAGTCCTTCGATGACGATGAATGTACCGCGAGCAGCGGGAGACATGAGTGATCGAGTCGTGAGATGAGATGTTGAGTGGGTTGGGAGAGGTCTGGAATCGGACTCGGAAGATCGAGGCGCTGAATCTCTAAATGAATTCGAAGAATACCGAACGAGTAAATTCATAGTGTATGAACATCATGAACATCAAGTGGAGTCCCGCAGATTGTAGTTGTGCGAGAGGAATCAACCCCATGACACAACAAGTCCCAACCAGAACATCTCCGCCTTCCGAGAATTGAAGTCACTCCATGTCACTTCGCCCCCTTAAGAAGGCCCAGAAAAGAGACGAAGAGCACCAGTATGTCTCATCTCACTGCTTGCTCCCAGCAAACAGCTGTCCTACTGCCACTCTCAGGCTTCAAGCGCCATTTCAGGGGTAAGGGAGGTTGAAGAGGATGGGGACAACAACGAAGGGGATGTTCCATGAATCCTGCCGAAATTCGTCATCCTGGATTACGGGAACCTAGTAAAACAAGACGACCAAAAACTGCGTCATTCGGTGTTCGGTCACGAACCACTGCAATGCACCGTCGCAAGCAGCATTCCCGTGACGCACAAGCTGCGCAGGGCACTCGCATGACGCGTCGTAGCGCGAATCGTTCGTCACCACGCCGCAGCAGGAGGCGTCATTATTGTGGGCAGGTCCAGCCTCAAGGGGCAACTGGAAAGTTGCCGGTGCTGCGGACTGCCCCAGATTGGCCAACAAAGGAGCGTGACCACAATGACAGACCGTATCACCAAGATGAAGAACAACATCCTAGAGACCAAACAGGCATGCCTTGCATGGTGGTAACTGGTTCCAAACCCAGCATGGATGAGTTCATGCGCATTTATAGGATTGGGGAGGACCGCACTTTGCATTGCGAACAAGAAGATTTCCGCTTATTGTCGCGCAAAGTATCCATATTTTGGTTGGCCCGTCCTAGGAGACCGACATCCATATCCGGCATGACTATGGATTGCTAGGGAGGCGATCTCGATGGTGCTGAATAATCGGCTATGTCGACGGGGAAGCCGTCCCGCTCGTTCAAGACTTCCTCGTAAGGCATTTCCACCAAGGGAAACTAACCTATATAAGTTTCTCGATCCCTGCGGATTCGGACGGATGCCGCTCCAAGGAAAGCTACGTCAAGGAAAGGCGGCAGTTGGGACATCTTGCCCATCGTCATCGGGCCCGGTGCACACCAGACAATCTGCATTCGGACGGACACCGATTTGACCAGAAATTCAGGATCTGGCATCGGCTACGAGGCGTAGTGAGCTGTAAGAGATAACAGATGCTGAGTGAACACATGTTCTAAATGCAATAAATCAAATACTAACTCGCCTCGATCTGGATTCTGGATCGATCATGTTTGAGATTTGATTGACCTTCCTTGGCGTCCTCTGGATCGTGCCTAAGCTGGTGTTTTCCCTTCGTGACATTGACAGACGGTACAGAATTCTGCCAGATCGATCAATCTTCCAAGCTTGTCGACATTGAATATCGAATGGTGCTGGTGACTTGGTGAATTTGATCGTCTCTACAATACCAACAGGCACACAGGATCACCACAATCATAATTACATACCGCGTAAGTATGGATTGACTTCGAGTGACTTCATAACCTATGCGGAGATCGGCCGGATAGGAGGACACACCACAACGCGTGTTAGGATCAAACTCAAAAGACATGTCCTTTGAGGTGATGTCTGTCGGCCGTTTTGACGAACCTGGCGGCTACTTTGAACATGACGTCGAATGTACCAGTATCGAGACTTGAGAGCGCTCTCTCGTTGTGAGAGCCAACTCTGATGGGAAACCGACATCCAGTTCCCTGAAATACGACTTCCTGTAGACACACTTGACGTATCCGACCCGTTTCATATACTGGGTGGACCCAAAAACCAAACGCGACTCACGATTAGCGACGCAATACCCACGGCGCAGAATATTCATTCCGGGTCTTCCGGCAATAGCAAGTTCGATCAGCTTAGAAAGTTCAATGTTTTGTGTAGCGGCCATGTCAAAGAGTGATTTCGTTGCACCACGGACACCTTTCACGACCTGATCGCCAAGTAGGATCTGCATCCGTTAGCACTGTCCCATGGCAAAGACATTTGGAGTACTGCTCGGGGTAATCATAGCCATGATGCTCCCTCGGCTTGAACCTAACGAGCCCATTTGTCGCGACTTTTTCTACACGTATTCAATGTCTACGGCTGGATAAACAAAAGAGAGACCGACTCACACCATGCGTCGACCAACCCTATGTTTCGCATCGTCCAGTCGCTAAGCTTCACCGTCACGGAGGTAGCACAGGATGCGTGCAGGTGTCTCATACGTGGCGCGCCTGTCCTTTCCCCGAATATCTCCGTTCGCTGATCGCTTGTGTACTGGCGGGTATGAGTGTCCTGTTAACTGCGACTCCCACGGACAGGATGAGGTTCAGGTTATCAACGCCATCGACTCAGCTGACGCCACAGACGGACACGGGACCGACAATTCTGCACGTTCTTAGCCGATGTGCTGCTCCGAACCAACCCGCACGTTCGCTTGGCGAGTGCCGGGTCACCGTTGTCCGAATTGAGAGCATGTAGTGCAAGGGAGAACGTCTAGGGACTCAAAAACCCGCCCCGCGTCGGTCGGCGATATCTATTGGCATGTCATGAGAACACGGGGCGCGCCAACGAATGGCACTAGTCTCTCTTGGGCAAACCGAATCAACAAAGGAAATCGGAACCCGGTTACCCGTTCAGTTATCCTGAGGATGCTGAGTGTGTGCGGTGCTCTCGCCACGTTTCAAGTCGCGATCGCGTTTAGCCCTGACTGCATCAAAGTATGATGTCTGAGGTGAGTCGGCCACAGAGCTGGGGGACCCTCACGAATTGCAAACTCGAAGAAATGACCGCACTGGCATAGGTGTGTTATGAGATAAGGAAGCACTGGCACCGGGCGTAGGAAGAGATCCACTTGAGAAGACCGTGCAGGACCCAGGTCGCCGAGTGTGCAGCCTGGATGATTCCACACGTATCCAGCAACAGCGGAGGTTTGGGCAGCCTGCTTCCATGCTCGCTTGGATAATCAATTCATAGATAGGACCGGTGGAGTATAAACTTAAAACCAGCATGCTCCAACTTAAATGATCAAATCTTTCGCCTCCCTACAAGTTCAAGCTCGTGAGCCGCGGGTAGTAACTGCCAGTGGGACCGTAAATCAGACCACGGTCCGCCCGACTCCGCCGTGTACACAGCTATTCGATAAGATTTCGCTCAGAAGAGATATTTCGTGATCGGCGGTCCGTTCTGACCCGCTCGTCCGGTTCAACCGTCTAGCGCGCTTCCATGATCACGATCAACTTATCTGCACAATGTTTTTGTTACGATGACAAAAGACGACTCTTTCCCGCTAATCCAGGGCAAGACCCTGAACTAGCCGAAAATAAATGCTGAATTCAACTTTCCAGCAGCTTTTTCGAAATGTTGATTTCAAGATCGTACTAACATCGTAGCGGTGACAGCTGTCTTTTTATTTAGCGACCCGACCAGGAACAATCAGAGATTAAGTGTACGCCGACGTCGCGGAGCGTACCGTAATATCTCGCCAACTATCTCAACCCCATTCAAAGAGGAGACTGTGCGGTGGGCATCCCGAGCTCGAGTTGATGGTTGTAGACGCTGATAGGCATCGGGGCTCCGCGCGACTCGGATCATGATCTAGAACATGCCAATGGAGATCTGTTAGAACCTGGATCTATAATCATCGATCATCCATACCAAATCATTCCAGTTCATTAGCGTGTGGCGTTTCATGAAGTTGAACTGTTAGATACGTTGACATGCAGGGACCAAGCGCAGCTCGCCAATGCCTGCCGTGAACCGCATAATGGACTCAGGGATCGGGGCATCGATCCTTCCCTGCCATCAAGTTATTTTTACGCCGGTAGACTCTGAACATATCCCCATCTCAGCGCTCCGCGCGCGTCGTTCAAGTTTGATGATCGGTTGCTCACCCAAGTGTTTGATTCAGAGAGTAATTTGTGCGGTTGCGACGATGCGGCAACGGCGTATCAGCAGGTTCAAGTCCTCGTTACCCCCCCACTCCGTGGTTGGTACGACCGTACCGTAGTGAGGGAACGAGAACGAGGGATCTTAGAAGACATAAACATAATAGGAACACAATCTGTCACTCATCCGAATTTGCGATCATCATCATATCAAGCGTACCGACGGCGAGACAACCGGCGGTCTCCACCTTGAACCTAGATCTGGTCCGCCGCAGAATTTCGGAGCACAAAAAACAACCCTTGTGGCCTGATCCTCGGAAGAACGCTACGCGCGGTTCGCTTACAGCCTCAGGATCTTATTTTTTCCTGTCATACAAGCTCACGGCATATTAATTTTGAGTCGGGGTACTTACATAGTACTCTCTGGTTTCGCAGTCTCAGATAGGCAGAAGTAGGCAGTGAAAGTCTTATCAGATATGCAACAGGCTCGAGAGGTCTGGGGACACGCACAACACGGAATTCAACCCAGGCCCGCCTTCACCCGTGATTTCGTCCCAACGACTGCGGAGCTAATCTGCTAATCTGCAAGGACATGCTTGGAAGGTAGACCTCAAATGCATACTTTCAGCAAACGTCACGTGAAAGAGCGTGACAATTTTGGCTACAAATCAGCTGCCAAGAATTAGGCACACAGATTTTGATCGCTTTCAGTTTTTTTTAATGTCGCGAGAACAAAAGAAGATGACCTTTCAGTGGTTAGACGAAGTGGGAATTACACCGTAAACCCCCGCCAGGTGTCCCACATAGGTTCCCAGTCATACGATCACACCATGTGACGTTTGCTGAAAGTGTCTAAAACGTTATCGCTTGGTGACTTTTCCTCTTGTGCTAGGACAATTCGCGGTTACGCTTGCCATGATAGTTTGAGTCGGTACTCGAGAAGCCCTCGAGAGGGTCGACAACAGTAACTGAGGTTGCTTTACCTCAATATACAATGATCATTACCTGTGTGTGGCGTTTGGCTAGGATCACAAGCCTACTGTCAGGCGCAGTATCGTCCCTCCAATCAAAAGCTTGAAACCTTGGATCCGTGTACCACCGTATCACCCGATCTGGTCGAGGCTATTCTCATGCATTTCAAGAAGCCAGCATCACGTTCGCCAGCCCAAAACGTTACATCACGAGAGCTTGTGGTTGTGCGCAATCACATGAACATATGAACACCTGACGAAATGTCATCGTGGGTACGAACGAGCCGGGGAATAATTTAAGTTTTCATTCTTGAGAATCGTTTCTAGAGGAACGAATCGTGTTCCTGCCCTGTCTGTCCCTTTGATGGAACGACACGTTGAAAAATTCATTACCAGCGCCTGTGCGTTCCACTGACTCGGTGTTCAGCATGTGATTGACCCAAGCGCTGGAGTCTCAGGCCTGATTGGATTCGCAGGTGCAGCTTAAGCGAAAGGCGGAGGGGCGGGAATCATTACGGCGCGCAACCTGAAACACGTCCTGGTGGTTGAACCAAATGTCCAGAACGAATTAGCGTTGAACTTTAACGAGGAACAACCAAGGAAAACAGTGCGCACATGTACCAACTCCGCATCTGGAAGCCATCCACATGGTTCATCATTTTAGTTAGATGAACGGCGGGGGAGGTGGATGTCACCATCTGCACATGCTGTGATTCGTTCTCATGAGGCTGGCTCGTCAAAACTTAAAGCAGTGGGAGAGGTCTCGTAAGTGTGCGAAAAGAGTAGCGAGCACGCGACTCGGGCCGCACTACGACAGGAAACGAAAGAGTGGGATATCGGAACACACACCTGCCGAACAACATCGCTTGGTATCGATGATGCAAGTCTCAAATTATCTCGGTTGACTTTCATCAGGGAGGGAAGGTCCAGGTCTTTGGTCACATCCACGCTCATGAATTGGGGGCTGTCCCGCGACACGATGCGTGATGTCACGGGAAGAGATTCGGTATCGTATTCATGACGCAGAACAGGACCAGCTTAAAAAATTACGCCGACTAGAAGTCCTGAGATTGGTAACTTGAACGAGGGTGTGAGAATATTAAATTTAAAGTTACTCGAACTCATGCCAGAGAGATGCAAGGCTGAGATACTTGGTCCTGATATTTCGGCAGAGAGCGAATTAAACTCTACGAGGTGAAAGATACTCACAGGAGATCTTGTTGAGGGCAACGCAAGTCGTGCCCTGTTATGTACAATCTTCGACCGAGTGGGAGAGGCATCAGCGGTCACTTGCCAAAGTCAGTCAGACAACCACAGCTCTTAGGGCGTTACACCGGCCTCGTTGCAAACGAGTGTGAATGATGTGGATACGTCGCCGTCTTTCCATCGGAATGGTTGAGCTAGATGCGAGTATTGTCTCGCAGGTGGATCCAAGTGACCGAGTGAAACACTCAACGGGAGGTGGGAAGAATGCCTTTGATTATGTAATCCAAGGTTGGTTCCCTCGACGTTGTGTGCAACGTTGTCCACGCCCGTTTGCAGACTTTCGGTTGAGCTGACTGACAGAGCCATGCCCATCAAACATCTCGAAAGTGCGCCTGAACCGCAATTTTTGTTTTTTCTGGGGGGTCGACGAATGACTGATGGCATGTTTGTTTGCAGATTACCTCGCCGAGCGGAAGCACTTGCAAACGTTTTCTCTGAGCGTTTTGTCGGACTCGCGTCTTGGGATTGATGCGTCCTATTACTTGCAACAGCTCACCGATAACCCACCTTCGCGCGAACCCCTTCTCGCCGCTACAGGTGGTCTTCCTCTCGCCCTAACCCAACGCATCGAAGCCGATCTTCGTGCCCTCGAAAAACTTCACATAAAGCCAGTCTTTGTATTTCCTGGATTGCTTCCTGCCAAGCGGTGGAAACAATACCAACATCACGCCGAATACAACGAAGCTTGCAGAGACAGGAGAGAGGCTTGGGCCAAGTATGAAGCCGGTCAGGAGGATGCCGCCATCAAGTTGTTTGAAAGCCGTAGTGGTCTTGCTCAATGGGATCTCTGGCGCATGGTTCTTCGTATGTTTAGGCATCGAAATGTCGAGTTTCTTGTCGCGCCATACGTCGCTTGGGCACAGGTGTGTTCTCGCGTGCACAGCCTTCCATACATCAAACTTACCCCACTCAAAGTTGATCTATCTCCTCCGACACCCCAAATCATATATCCAGGCAATCTATGGTCCAACCGATACCTTGCTGTATCCGGGGGTGGACAAATTGATTACCTCTCTTGATCTCACGTCCCCCACACCGTCGTTCAGCTTTACCTCGAAACGCTCGATCTTGAGTGACCTCGGAGTCAACGAAGACCAATTCCTCGACATTGGAATTTTGGTCGGCTTTGAACACTCTCCGACCTTTCCCCCCAACATGCACGACCAAGCACTCAAAGCCACGGTCGACATGGTCAAGTTCTACAAGTCTGGACACGCTGCCGTGACCGCGTTTGCAGAGCACCACGGTGTGAAATCGACACAATACGCGGATCAGTATGCTCGGACGCGTTCCATGATCAAGTATTCCCTGATATTCTCGTCTGAAGGAACTGTCGCACCGCTTCCTCTCGTTATCACCACGCCTCCTACCCACGGACACCCGAATCACCATCCCCACCATCCGACCGCAGCGGACATCCCCTCGGACCTCCACGAGATCTTTACTAACCGACTGCCGGACGAAGTCTATTTCTATCTGTCCCGAGGGCTGTTGGGTCCTCAAGCGCTCGTTTGGTTGACGAGTGGTCAGATTGTTGAACCTCCACCCCTTGACAATGGCGAAACCACCGAGTATAAGCGATTCATCAAGGAGGTCATTACCGACGGGCAGACTGGTCCACGCGCGACTGCACTTGCGCTGATAAGCAGCGTGGCACACACATTCTGGAACAACCGAAAGGTGACAGGTAACTTCTGGTTCGAGAATCCTACACCACATGGACAGAAACCTATACAACATAATTCGGCACAGACAGTGCAACTCGCGGAACGTGTGGCAGGCTGGAACGTTAGCTACGCGATCGTGGAGGAAGAGCTGAGGCGACAGAACGTGGGTAGTTCCTTGACGCTGTCGCGCTTAAGGCTGACTGTCAGGTGATGGTTATCTAGTCATCGACGATCGATTTCGCATTATGCCTGGGTGCGACTGCATCGGAAAGGCTTGCGCTGCGGACCAAGGGAAAGACAAATCTACCAAATGGTCAGCTGGACAAAAAAGACGAGGTTGTGGCCAACGTTATTTGGCGATTCCTTGAATTGAGAGGGTGAGTGGCGGTTCTCCGGATGGGTAGGTGCGCACGAACCGATAGTTTGGAACTGCAGGTTCCTGTTGAACTCCCACCTGCACTCCCCGTTGGCAAGAGCGATGTACACGGCAATCAAACCGGCGCGTCTGAACGACAAGTTCCAAGAGCCGTTATATTTATTCCTGGAGCTAGTGAGAGCGGGAGTGATGCACGGGCACTTGTGGTCAGGCCGGGCTTTCAGTGGCGGGCCAAGTTTTGGTACCGGTAAGATGGAGACTCTCACGTTGATGGCTCGGTTGACGTGTCTAAACATGACAATTGCAGACGATGAGAAATCGTGTATGCTCCTCGTGATGCGAGTGTTGAGCATCGTACCTTTGAACTTTCAGGTGAGCGGAGGATCGTGCCCTGTTAGTATTGCGGTGACCCTGAGGGGACTTGTATTACAGCCACAACCATGGTCCGCTCCGTTATCACGCGAACTGCTAGTGTTCAATTCGTTTGTGCGATCGCTGACACGGGCACTGCGCACGTTGCTCGAAGTGACGACGTTGAACATGCTGCTTCGGAACGATGCGCGAAGGGCGCGGGATGATCTACTGGATATCACGATGTCACTTCCATTTCAAGCGGAGGTGAACACTGGATTTGGGGTGCTTGCCAAGGTGTATTTGGACACGCTAACGCACCTGAACAACCAAACGAGGGTGCGAGACCCGAACGCAGAAGGGGTGAAGGAATGCAAGGAAATGGCGCTCGAGATCTGCGAAGAGACGTTCCCAGGAGTGAAGCTACCTAAAGAGGAAGTGGAACGCGGATTCCGATTCTGGGACATCGTAAGCAGATATGATGGATGGTATACGACTTGAGGCTGACATGTGTTGAATGTTTGCAGGCGTTGACTGCCATGAGGCAGCTTCACTCGGAGGGTGCAGTGTTGCGCGAGTTGATTGACCAGTTTGAGGCGGCAGAAGCATGGCTCGCACCGATGCGACCTTGACGGCACGATGTCACTGATCACACAGGGTCAGGCGGGATAAAAATGTTTTTTTTTGTCTGATTTTTTTTACTGTTTATCTCGGGAAGCATGACAGTGTCTTGGCGTAGTTGCTTGGATCCGAAACGCACTTATTGGTGGGATGGCAAGTATGGACGTGAAATATCGGAATGGAGACGGATGGGAAAACGCGAGGAGGAGAAACAAGGCATGGGAACGGGATCCAAAAGAGGGAATATCGATGTCTTGATATGACACGTGACTTTCTTCGGAGTGTGGATATTGGATTTCCGACGTGCGGTTGTCGAAAGGGAGTGGGATGGATCTGAGATCTGATCGTGGGCTGGAAAAGGGAATTTTGCCGCCACTGGCCATCTCGCTGTTTATCGCTTGGATCTCCAGAAGCTTCTCATGGGGGGTGAGCGACAGTCGAGTTGGCTCGCGTGGCAAATATCGCCTTTATAAACTGCAGTGTCTCCTGGCCCGTTTCCCCCCAGATGCCCGCTATCATGTTCCATCCCTCGTCCGCCTCCGCCTCCTCCTTTGTGCACATGCTCGACTGCGATCCACTCAAGTCAAACACCGGCCATCTCTACCTCTGCCAGCCCCACACCATACAGATCATACAGCTCGTCGAGGCGACCCCCCCGCCACGCTGCATCTCCTCCGTCATACACTCTTCTTCCGCCGGCTCCTCCTCCGCCTCTTCCTATCCCTCCACCTCCGTCTCCGACGAAGACCGCTCCTCCTACTGCTCCTCCATCGTCACCCCAGACGACTCCTCGCTCGACCGCGAGCCCATCCCGTGGACAGACGACACATACAACACGCGCATGAAGCGCGTGCATGCCTGGAGAGATGCCTTTGTCAAAGCAACCAGCGCCCTGTCAGGTACGTCCAGCACGCCCGTGCCGTCTTCGTCCTCTGACGCGCCACCAGAACCACGGACACCGTCCCTCAAGCGAAAGACGAATCCTCAGCAGGCCGATGACGACACTGTACGTTTCTCGCTTCCACTCTGCCGCAGGCCATTCATCCCACCCGTAGGCCTCGCATACGTCAAAACGCTCACGCTCACGCAACGGCAACAGCATATCCAGGCTCACAGCACACCCTTGTCCCGCTTGTGATACCCTCTTCCCAACCATCTCAAGTCTGCGAAAACACGGTCGCTCGCCGAACATCCCTGAAGCATGCCGTGTCGCTGTCGAATACAATTTCGAGTAACCCCTTGCTCCGCGCTGTCACCTGACGATTACGATCACACCATTTGCATTGTTGTACGATAACTCACGACTATTTTACACCTGTCTACCGTACATACTGTCTACCACGCGCTGGCCAAGTCCAAGGTCCTTAGTACTAGTAGGGTTGCATTCTATCACTTGTACATTATGTCCACCTTAATTATACCATATTAATCCATTGCTTCCATAAGATTCAAGGGTCGCTACACTTAGTTACACGCCAAAATACCTCGCGGGACACTTTCAAGTTACCTGCACACAACCTTTGCTCCTCCGAGCACGATGCAGGCCAACCAGTACAATCACGCCCTATGGACACGCAGGCACGCCACACATCCAGCCGCATCCGGGGTGACATGGGAAAGCTACCATTCGTACACTATCTTGCTGTGGGAGTGGGCGAGCTCGGAACTTCGCGCATGCCGCCGGGCTTCTCTTTCTTTGTCCTCCCTCCCACGGCCACCACGGATTTTACCAACTGATACCCCAGCCGTGTATTTTCTGTACCTCCTGATGTCCCGGTGATCACTTTGAAAGTGCCTTTGGACAGAAACAGCCCCGACGTGGCAATGTGGTTCATCGCCTTTGCGATAGCGTTCACCGTCGAGCCCGTCTGGCTTTTCCCCACAGCGTGCGACTCATCCGGTATTAATACCCAGCCCGAGACCGGGGTTGGCAGTTTACATCGAACAAGGCTGCCGTAACGGGTTTCTGAACTCTAGTCCTGGGGATCCCGCGCGCATTCGCATCACCACTGATCGGTGGTACGTCGCCGTTCATTTTTCCAATGTGCTTCTACTTAATACCGTCGATGGGGTCGTGTGTATTCGGTTCAAGTTGTACCCACACGTTGGGGGCGGACTGATCGATCATCGTGTGCGAAATGACCGTTGCGATGCGGCACATGTACTCTTTTCCACGACGCCCGAGGTCTCTTATCGTTATCGCATCCACAAACAAGGCTGACTATGTAGAGTAATTCTATGGACGAGTGGAGTTGGATTTTTTTCCGACGTCAATAGTGAGCATGTGATGCAGTATAACCTCCACCCGGGGCTATGATCCGGGTCTGCGTCTTACAGACAAAGCCATTCCACAGCAGACGGACGTACATAATGATGTCCCTAAGCTGATCGCCGTGGTGTGAGAGCGTGCGCTCATGGTGCTCTGTGAGAAGAATTCAAATCATGAAACTTGTCAACTCCACCCGAAGGGTTGTGTTGACAGGGAAAGCCCGCGTCAGGTTACTAGTTTTCGCTCGTAAGTATTCTTTCCCTATTCTGCTCCGACCGCGTCGTCCGAGGTGTGCAACTGACGAGCGTGGGGTCGCTCCTGCCATTGCCAGCATGCATGTCTGTGAGGACGCAATTTTTTCGTGTGTGCGTTGGCGAAACTCTGTTGACACACGTACACGATGATCAGGACTCCTAAGGTTTTGTCAGAGTAGCTGCACCCACTGGCACAAGCGCTTGTCCTTGCTTTCACAGCCCCCTTGCGACCCGAACATGAAGCGTTTCTTATTTTAGTGACAGACGATTACAGCAATCGGTTTACTTCTTTCCCTCTGATCGTTCGAGAAAATGGGTCCATTCTCCCATCCGAACTAGCCCTCATTTCTACATGAGACTCGGGTTCTGCGATCTATTCCAATGATGGTTCCAATACGTACGGCAATTTTTTTTTTCTCCATGAACGTGAACAACGAACCGCAGCACCATGAACCGATATTCATGAGAGCGAACACAGGCTCACGGGTGGGTACGAGGTGGGAATGGCACGTCTTTTCCTTTTCTCTTGTTTCATATGTATAGACGACTAAATTTGTTCAACGACGGCCCATTCTCGTCCTCTTTTCGTTACGAAGCCCCGCCCCGCCCCTTTACACCTGTATTCGGAACGTCACGTTCACGGTTCTCCAAGATCACCGAAACCTCCAAGGGCGGATTCGCTGACGGCGTACACGCGTGCGAGATCGTGTGCACCGCCGTGATGTGAACACCAGCCTCCTTCAAAGGTAATCAGCGGAGATGATCATTTAATGTGGCAGAGCTTGATGGACGCCAGGGCACCCGATAAACATCGCGCTGCGTCGTGTTCATCCTGGGTGGGGGCAAGACTAGTGACGACGTGGGTGCCTCGAGGCGGGGGGCGGAACGCCATCCGCCTTGTTTCGGGCGTGAGCGTGGTCCGTTCTCAAGTCCTTGAAAAAGGTCGGAGGACCGCGGTGCTCCGAGCATGCGCGCGTTCGCACCCACGCACACCTGGTATGTATCCGGAAACTCGAGGAAGTGAGCGCACTGCCAGGCGCCCGGACGACGGTGACCACGGTCCACTCACGAACCCACACATCGACCGAGTCCCACGAAACTCGGTCTCGGGCATCATGGACAGGGCGTGCAAATGTGGTCGTCATTGCCGTCATCGCTGTGACCTGTCGTCGCGAGGCGTTCTCACGCATCTTGTTTTGTTCGTCATGCCACGGTGCGTTGGCGCTCTCCAAGTTCGTTTCTGGATACGCTCTCTCGGATCTCACCCCACTTTGTTTCTTTATACCGTTGCATTGTTAGGCGAGGTGCAGCTGACCTCCAAAGCAGTGTGGCTAAACTTGTACAAACAAGCACATGTGGCGCGACATTGGAGGTCCTCCAAAACGGATCTAAACAAATGCTGCAAAAATGGAACAGAGTTTCATTTACAAGTGTGCTAGTCCCGTGGTTAAGTGGGCAGGTCGAAATCTACTCACGCATAGAGTTTAGAATCCTATGCCTGGGAGTCCGTCCTCAAGTCGTTTCCAATTTCGCCTGAGAGCCGGTGAATACCATGGATCCACGCCGCACGGGATGGGTCCCATTGGATGGGATCACCTTGGCTAGGATAAGAAAGGGCACGATCTTTTACCACAACCTTGCAGCTATTCTTGGGCCGTAGAGCGTCATCCTGGGCGATCACCGGGCAGCCAAATTTGTCGTGCACCCACACCGCCATTGCGGAGTTTGATGGCAAAGCGCTTTGCTGACTTGTCCTTCTTTGAATGTGAATGTACAGGATCCCTGTGAATCCCACGCAGCAGGTTTTGGGGCCGAGTTGGCTGCCTCGTTTCAGGATACGCCACTATCTAATGCAGGCGTATTGTCCCGTGTATTCACACGACGGGCTCGCAAGGCGTACTTATCGAAGGGTGGATTCCAGGTGCCTTCATAGATGGGGTAGCGATATTCCCTTGGTGAAAATTCATGTCGGAAAACCGAGAGGGTAGTCTCTTTTTGTGTAGATTGTATTCGTCTCCGCTTGTTTGGGAGCTGGTAACGTGGAATCCTTCAGACCTGAGTTATGGTTAACGGATAATCGAACGACCCTGATCATGATAAGAAAACCCCCTTGGGGTAACCACGTAGACAAAACGGTTCGATACTGTAACGCTGGTTGCCCACAATCCTGGCGATAATTTGACACGACAAGACGAACGACGGGAGCCATTGGGAGGGATCCGAGGTGTTATTGTATGAGCCCCTGGCCCCAGGGCCAGCATTTTTTTTTCTTTTCCCTCCCGTAAGTTACTAGATCTGATCAGAAGTCGACACAATTTGGTCAAAACGAGCTCGAAAACTCCTTTGAAATGCTGCATTTTACCCACGGCGCGCGTTCATATCGCGGCATCGATGAAATTCCTGTGAACGTGTGTGAGGATCATAGCGATAGCATGGCTGACTTGTCAGGGCTGCTCAACCTCTCCGTTTTTCTTGTTCCAATTTGGGCACCATTGCAGCTTGCCATGCATGCATTCTGGCCCCAAAATATGACCAACGGAGGAGGGTGGTCAGGTCAAGCCTGCAATAGGGCGTTTTTGAGGTGTGCCACAGGTACATTGTTGGCGCGAGCATGGAAGCAGCGTCAAGGGGGTATTAATCCTATCTGGAGGCATCTTCGACATGTGATGATTTCTTTTTTTTTCTTCGATTTCAACTGGATTGCTGTCCGATTCAGAAGCGACCCCCGTTGCTAACGTCGAGCGTGCAATGGGCTTCTCGGTGTATTTGGCAAAACGACGATCTCTAGAACGAGGCTGCAACTACCTCGGGACGTTGTGCTCAGCGTCGTAGCTGTAGGGTGAGCCTGAGGGGCGCAGCAACGATGCTTTCCATTTTTGCAACAGCGCCGTACTCGCGTAACGGGCTGCTCCACTCGTTCGAGGTTTTGGTCAGCCACCACACTGACGATGCCATCTGTCAAGAACCCAAGACATCTCCTTCGGACGTCTGATTCTACCCAAATTCTTCCTCTCAAAGCATCCAATGCGAGACCCGCTTCGACCTCACGTCGCCCTAAACGGTGTTGTCGGTTACTCATCATCCTATTCCTGTCTTCTTGGGTGCTTGTCTGGTTCTACAACCATCACACCGGGGAGGACCCGCCGGCGAGCGAAGAAATACCCGCAGATCACGCCTTACCCCCGCTTTACGAAGCCTACCACGACTACGAGCGACACCTGCCACAACACAACCTTTCGTTGCCTTTCCCAGAGGGTCGAGATGCGAAATTTTTCTGGGCGCCCAATCACGTCATTGGTGAGTGTTGCTTTTGTCTTGTATGTGGCCACTGGGGGTGACCCTCTCGTATAGAATCAGGGTGGGGAAACTTCATGCAAGAGCTCCTTCTCAACGCTCTGCTAGCACATGAGACAAATCGAGCGTGAGTCGCTCCGAGTACCCCGAGTAAAACGAAATGATGACAACGCTTTTTTCCTTCTTCAGGTTTGTCTTTGATAACTATACATGGGCTCTAGACGGTCCGGAGCATGTGGAATACAATGGCAAGATGATTCCTGCCCGAATACCCCTTTCGGCGATCATCAGCGGTGTGTTTTTACATTCATAGCCTTCTCGCACCTGACTGGGATATTTCAGGTCCTGTGATTGGCTCTGCGTTTGATCCTGGGGATCCGACACCTCGTGCTGTTCACAAGGAATACTTCAAGAAAGTGTGCCCGGACCCGACTATAGTGGACAGCAATACGGTCGTAAGTGGAGATCTCAGATATGACGACAACGTTCCTGCATCACGGATATTCGACTTGTGGGTCGAGAAGCTCAACTCTATCAATGACCCGTGCGTCGAAATCCAGCTGGGTTCCCCTCAACTTTTCGACATATGGTGCGTTTTGACACGCTGATATGGCGCCATGATAACTGAGGATGAACGTAGGCAATTTGGTTCGACACGGATTCTGTCAATATGGCCCCGGTTGTCCAAGTCACCGATCCTTCGAAATTTCTCATGGTCTCCACTTGTTTTGGAAGCGTTTGCTTGTAATGCACACCTCTTTGGGGCTACCACCAAGTCTTTCCGATTCCTGCCGTCTTATCTGTGGCCGTCATCGTCACCTCCGACCTCAAAGGAGCTCCACAATGTCGAGCCGATCCTACCAGCGTCAAAGATAGATCCGGTCCCAGGCCTCCTCGTATTACATATCCGGAGAGGTGACTTTGCCGGCCACTGCGCACACCTTGCGAATTGGTCCTCGAATTGGAACGGTTTCAACCAATTCGCTACTTTGCCCGATAAATTCCATCCTCCTCACGATGGGGGTGGCGGTCAGACGACCGAAGCCAGCATGCAATACTATCTCCAGCGATGTTTCCCGAAGATTGATCAAATCGTGGATAGGGTGCGTCAGGTGCTTGCTGACCAGAAGAAGACGCATGGCGGAACGAAAGAGCTCAAGAGAATCTATATCATGACAAACGGTGATACGGCGTGGTTGAACGACCTGAGGAATGCACTCATGGGGATAAAGAAGTGGGATTCTGTGACAAATAGCCGCGATCTACGGCTGGATTGGGAGGCCAAGCCCGTCGCACAAGCTATGGACATGTTGGTCGGTCAGCGCGCAGACGTGTTTATTGGGAACGGCGTAAGTCACTCATTTCTCTGTCGTAATGTCGCGTGTTCAATCCTGCTTACTACCGTGGGTCCCAGTTCTCGAGTCTGACCTCCAATATCGTCATGTTCCGAATGTTACGGGAGCTACCGCCCGAAGACACCAGGTTTTGGTAACATGTTCTGGGCATTGTATTGTTGCCACCCCGTCGTGCGGGCTTTAGCTTTGGGGATAACGCTCCAGCTCGTACAGGTGATTATACTTGGCGTAGTTAGCCAAATAGACTCATTCATTCATTCGCTGCCATGGACGACTTTTCCGGTAGGACTTCTAGCCAAGATTCTCGTAGGAACGGAAATCGACCAACGCTGCTACGAGGTGATGATGTTCACGTGGCGTTTGATGGACATACTGTGTCCAAATTACAGAATGAAGTTCGAGTATCCACCTATCCACGAAAAAAGCAAGTTTTGCTGTCGCACTCTCACGCAGTCGCGTGCGCTGCGCTGAATTTCCAACAGCGGGATCAATCAACAAGGACGCGACCAGGTGTAATCAGGTTCCACGATCAATCTTGCCAGCGTACGGTGTTCACCCGTCCATCCGACTTGAATCACGATTGCAGTGCCAATCTGCTCAAAGGCAGTCTGACATTCGGCCGCGATGCGAACGATCGGGGATGTCCTGTCATACACAACTTCAATAGTATCCGCTTGACAAAATGGGCGGGTGCAGCGTGCGCGTGGACACCTCCGAGTTCTACCGCTCGATTTCGCCATTGGTTGCTTTTTCCTTGTGCCGCTGCGACAACTCTCGCCTGCAATGCCAGAGCAGGAAGTGCCTAGATAGTATACGGAACCATTCGGGTCGACAAGTCTCCGCGGATGTCGGGCTGTACGACGACGATGCCTCGGGTTGTGATCGCGGCTATCAGAGAAACCAAGACCTGCGCCGTGCTTTATACCAAGCGTTGACGGACGGACGTCGGACAATGTCACCGTTTCTCGCAGCTTGGGTAGAGCATGAGAAGCGACCCCCGTCAAGGCGTTTCTCGTCGTCGTCTTTGTCCCTTGTTTCGTTTCCCTGAAAGAGGCGATGGATGGTCTCCTGGGTTACGGCCTCGACCCGTTGCGGCTTCGGGGCTCGACCTGTCATCGTCCAAGATGGACTCGTCACCGCTGCGTCGATTGTGCTACGGGTGCGTCCCGGTGGCGCAGTACCGGTGGAGGGCGGAAACTGAACCACTTGTCCGTCCCTGGATCCCCGAGTCTACTGTTCCCCTGACGCACGTTCAGAGTTCCAACTCGATCCCCACATCATCAGAAGGACTTGGTACTCGATGCAAGTTTTGCGAGGTGGGAGGGCAACAAACTATCTTTCACTTGATGGCGATATGGTAAGTTTCGCGCGCGCCGACAGAGCGTTGAAGCAGCGTATCACTAGCGGCCCGGGAATCGGATGCATGCTTCGCTGCGTGGTAGTTGGTCTCACGCATTCAGGTGAAGAGGACATTGATGCATGGCACTCTTTTCGTGACGAGAACGCCGAGTCAGCAAAATCTCGTGTTTTCCCTCTAAACAGAGTAACGAAATGAACATCCGAACGTATGTCTCACCACTGACAAATCTGTCCTCCGGTGACCTAGATCTGAGCGTATCAGCACGGTGACAGGTAACATGTCCAGCCGGCGCTCTCCCGCACTTACTATCTTTTTTCAGAGCCTTCAGGTTAGAACCTTGGACACGTCATGGGACTCCTCTAGGGGCACTCGTGTCTAGGTACACAGCCCGCTTTCCAATCGCGGCCCCTGGTTTTCGCATGCGGTACTGCTTTCCCCACCCCAGAACAAGGGCACCGGGACTAGCATGGAGACAACACGAAGTAGGCTATATCTGTTCCAGAGCCTTGCGTCCATCGTTCCCCCAACAGGTTCCGTTAGCCCGATCACAGGGGCTTGGCTACACTGAGCTGCCGATCAACTCCATGAGAAACGGGTATGAGGATGGTTCCCGGCGTTTTTTGGGAGATCTTGATACCGCACAAGATCCATGGATGCTTTGAACGTTGGCTGCGAGTGTATTCCTGATAGGAAAGGCGACATTTTCGCGGGGGGAGGCGTTGTGGGGTGGGAACGAACTCTACGGTGGGTTATCCTTGTGCGTCATGGACGAACACGTTTCGCGAACTGAGATTCTTGGCGGTGGCCGCATGGAAACTACTTTTCCGGTGTCGAAGGTTCAAATGATACGATGTTCAGAGGTGTGTGTCAGTGAAGTCATTGATCTGATTGCATAGTTGATGAGTGACATGTGTTCCTACGGGAGGGCTGCAGTCCACATACCTGTTCATGCGGGGCATATTCCACACCTTTCCACGAACGCAACTCCCTAGCATCACATGTCATACACATGCTCAACGGGTTGATTGACAGCAATGACATTGGCGGGAGAGAGTTCATCACGGATATTCTTCTCCGTGAGCCACACTGATCTTGGCTCAAGGGGTTCAGGCCAAATACTTAACTTGTCCGTTTTCCAATGCATAACGTAGACGTGGCAGGGTGTTGCCATCGACGGAGCCCCGGCTTGCCCTGGTTAGATTGCCACTGGATAGTGCAAGTGCCGCATCTCCAATGACATGGTAACGGTATCGCGTGGTGACTTTCCACAGGCCATTTGAGAGTTCTGATTGGAGGATGGCTGACAAAAGGAAATTTGACGAACGTGCCTAATCAGAAGGATTGCGCGTTTTTCGATAATCCCGAGTCTGCTGATCAGTGGTTCCTTATCTCGGTCCGCCTACGGGAGAGCGTTTATCCTCCATCATGTTGACTCATCAAGAGGTGAAAACTACAGCGACGGACGAGCGTGACCCAACGTTCCTCTTCCCGCAGGTCACCAGACCGTGCTGCTTACAACTTCAACCGACATTAATTTCCGGGGGTCGTGCAATGCTCAACACCATAATCGGATAGGAGACGCGGTGTCGGGGGAGGCACGCGTTGAACTGAAACGATATGCGCGTATCTCGTGGTTGCAGGTCACTCCGCGGATTTTTTACAGGGCGAAATCCTGGACACGATGTAACGAGGGTCAGTTACTAAGTACTAGTGTTCACTAACGAAAACATCCGTAGGTCTGAACTGGATGACCAAGGCCACGAAGCATTCATTCATGCGTTACTTGCGTATTAGCAATTTCGTGTGAACGCGTGGGAGTACGATCACTTTGGGAGGTAAATCCCGATCGAGTCTGTCTAATCCTCCTCGTAAGCCTACACTAAGCCTCGACTGATGACTCGGTCCCATCATGATGAATCCGACACAGTGCTGGGTATAAAAACTACCAACGTTATCTCTTGAGCATCAATATCGTGACAACATTTCCCTCCCAATCAACGTAGTAGCATCCAGGTACATCCGCGCCCTCGTGCACAGCCATAATCCGCTCCACAAACCATCCCCCTTTATACGATCAGCTTGTTCAGTAACCGCGATAATGAATTCGGACAAGGGCATCCAAATCACCCCGCGTCGCAGCAACGAGCGGGGTCATGCAGACCACGGCTGGTTGAAGACCTTCCATACGTTTGCTTTCGCCGGGTTCGTGCACATACATCATCCCTGTATCGTCTCCAAACTGAGTATCGAACCCTAGATATCGTGACCCTGGCCACGAGTCCTTCAGTTCCCTTCGTGTCCTCAACGAGGACCGCGTCGCCGCCCACACAGGGTTTGGCACACACAGTCACCAGCATTATGAAATATTCTCCTATGTCATTGGCGGTCAGCTCGAGCAGTAAGCATCTCTCATCTCTCGCATCTCCGTACAGCGTCGCGAATCATCGATTCTCTCGGATAGTCAGGATTCCATGGGCAATACGGAGATCCTCTCCCGTGGCGCACTCCAGATGACCTCCACGGGAACAGGAATCTCGCATTCTGAGAAGGCGCACGGAGGGAATGAAGCTTATTTCTGCCAGATCTGGGCGTCGCCTCGTTCTGGACAAGGTCGAGGCAAGCCCGCTTATTTCACGAGGTATGTTCATATCCGATTGCCTTTCGCCTCTTTTTTCGGTGCAAGTCCCGATCCTGACCTATCGCATGTAGACACTTTACGGACGAAGAGAAGAAGAACCGTTTCGTTCTTTTGGTTGCCCCCGATAATGCTGCGGGGGTTTCTCTTCGCAGGGAAGACAGCGGACCTGCGCCGATCCGTTCGGAACTCCGGATGTACGCCTCACTGATCTACCCAGGCGTCTCGCTCGTCCACGGAAATGGTCGGACCAAGAAAGGATACATTCATGTGATTCAAAAATCCGGATACAATACAGGGCCAGGGAAAGGTGTTGTTTTGAGGGTCGGCTCTCAGGCTGACGGACCGCAGGTTGAGTTACGGGAGGGAGACGGAGCGTATTTGGCATACGAGCCAGGCGCCGAGCTTCGACTCGAAAACGATGGTCAGGGAATTGCAGAGGTCTTGCTCTTTGATCTGGAGTAAGTGGTCGTAAAGTGCTACAGAGGCAACGTCGCGTTTTTCGCACTGTAACCAGAGTATGGGTATCGCAGATGATTATCTTTTCATCCTTGCATTGGAATGTCAGGGTTGTGCATTTCGGTCTTTGCATCATTTGGGGGCGCCACCGATAGTATGCGATAAAAGTTGGCATGTCTGCGAAGTATCCCAGACCTTGTGTGGATGTGACGTGCGAAAGGTGCAGTTCCAATGTTCGAACATAGTAGCACGATGGGTAATAAATCTCCTCGCTGCTTGATGACCGAACCGGGTCTTTCGGGCCACACAATTGGTTCTGTCGCCACCCGGTGCGAATTCCTGGGAAGAGTACACCTGGTACAGCCTTGTTGGCTCGCAAGCGTCCTGTCGTGCGATGAGAGTCAGGAAGCGGGTCGTGCTTATCATAAAACTTCCCCCCGCGTGTACATGATTGTTGAGAATGGCTTATGTCGATATCACGGAAGAGTCTTTGTGACGCAACTGGGTGATGGCCCAGTAGAACTAACATGGTTTCGTTGATATAATACAAGAGGCTCTGATTGTATGATCATAGTCCACAACAATCAGTTATCGATGTACGGACCAACTCAATACCAAACTTCGAGCCGTTTAGGGGGCAAGCGGTGATGATCGGCGGTAGACACGTTGGCGCAGCTTGAAATATAGCATTTTTCATCTGGTCTATCTGTTCCCGGCCCGAGTCCCCGAGCTGGTCTGCTTTCGTGATTATTGCTTGCAACGTGAACTTTGTTCCACCAAACTGTTGAACCTGAGTGTCCAACTCAGCTAGCATGGCTTTATCGGTGGATCTTAAACCGTGAGGGGCAGAAAACAATATGTATATCCGTCGCAACCTGGAGTATTGCTGAGTCGATGAAAACCATGCATATATTGATTATGCATCACTTACTCCTCGCGATTTGTAACATAGCTGTTGAATGCAGCGCCCCATTCCGAGCGACCTCGTGAACCGTATCCAGGGGAGTCGACAACAACCAGCTTACCGGGACAGGGGCCAACTCTGAAGAAGTTCAAAGCTTGGGTGCGACCCTGCAAACTGATTGTAAACTACAGTCACCAGACGCAAGAACGGCTACTGACAGCCTTCTTGCTAGTAAAAAGTAGATCTTTGCGCCCGAGAACAGCGTTGAGCAACGATGATTTGCCTACATTTGCTCTACCTGGCAGGAGGTTGTCTATCGAGTAGCAGCTCCACATTGCGCTTGCTTACCGGTTACAATGACCTTTTGGGCCAGAAAGTAAGATCATCGTATAGTTAATGACTCGACTCACTTCTGGCAGTCGATTAAATCGCGGAAACGAATTTACGTTCGTTACAGAGGCAAGAAACTCAGCAGAACCCGAGGTTTGAAATATCGTCTTTGAGCTCGTGGAGCCTTTCCTTGATAATGGACAATGGGGCCTTTTTACACACAAGGTGACTCGATTTGTGCAGTGACGGGACAGCAGCCATGACATGGCTGAGACAGCCTTGAAACTTGAAGTACAGTTAGGTACGCTTCCACTGAGAGGATTGTTTGACTTTGTTAATTCTCAAAGCCTTTTCCAAACACGCGCAAACTCGTCCCAAGTTGATGGTTGATGGACTATCTACCACACTGATCGTAGACTTTCTGAATATTTCTATTTTCCACGATGGATCCACTTGCTGGTATGGATGAATCGACTACGGACGACGACAACGCGTCACAGACTACAGAAGACGACCCCCAAGTTCCCGATAACCCTCCTCCTGTCCCTGTCCCACCCCCACCTGTGCAACCGCCCACTCAGGTTGTTCAACCTTCTTCTACCCATCGCGAACGACCAAATTACCAACTGAGACACACTCTTCGGGGACACACTCAGTCCATCTCAGCCGTCAAGTTCAGCCCTGATGGGACCCTTCTCGCGTCTTGCGGTATGTTCCCTTGCTCATTCATTCCTTCTTGTCTTAGATGGGATTTACACATAGCCGCCGACAATTTGATTAAAATATGGTCCTCGTTCACTGGCGAACTGATACGGAACCTGAATGGTCACACGAAGGGGCTTTCTGACATTGCATGGTCCACAGATGGCATATACCTGGCGTCTGCCTCGGACGACACGACCATACGGATATGGAACGTAGACACTGTACGTTCATACATCATCATACAATGCACCTGTCTCCTGAAAGGAAACGCGGTGCAAGCTAGGGCCTGACCACGAAACACCTGCGAGGTCACTCGAGCTTCGTCTTTTGTGTGAATTATAGCGTTGCATCTGATCTATTGGTATCTGGAGGTTGCGACGGTGACGTTCGCATCTGGAATGTCGCGAGAGGTCCGTATATCGAGAGTTCTCGCCTCTAGCTACTCAATCTTGCCTATTCAGGGAAGTGTACCAAGGTGTTGAACGGCCACATGGATTATGTGACCGCCGTGCACTTCAACCGAGATGCTACTCTCGTCGTCTCCTGTGCGCTCGATGGATTAATGTGAGTTGGCTTGGTCTGTCCGTCCACGATCGCTCAACTTGGGCTCGCAGTCGGATCTGGAATACCACCACAGGACAATGCCTCAAGACACTGACCGAGGGAAATGACGCTGTATGGTAGCTACATTCACCCCCGCTCCTTCAATGCGAGCTTTACTTGACTTGGGCCAGTCAGCACGTGCAGTTCTCGCCCAATTCGAAATATATCTTGTCGACGGCGCACGATAGTGCAATCCGCCTCTGGGATTATCACACTTCCCGGTGTTTAAAAACGTACATGGGTCACAAAAACGAGAAGTACTGCATTTCAGCCTGCTTCAGTGTTACGGGCGGAAAATGGATCGTGTCCGGTAGCGAAGACAACAAGGTGTACATTTGGGACCTGCAAAGTCGTGAAATTGCACAGACTTTAGAAGCCCATTCCGGTACGTAAATCGTCTTGGCATCATTTTAGTTGTGCCCATGAGCGCTCCCAGGTGTTGTTGTAGCTGTAGCTGTAAGATATTTCTATCTTAACATATCGTAATCTGAACGATGTTCTCTGCAGACTCATCCTCATCAAAACATGATTGCCTCCGGCTCAATAGAGCCAGACCTTGCAATTCGAATATGGTCGGATCGAGGGCCGCCTACTTGAAATATCTCATGTGGATTTATCGATGTAGTTCCCTGACGATCCCGTATCAATATATCATGTTTGCCGTACTGTGATCCTCTCCGTGGTGTGCAAATCGTTACGAATGAAGAAACGCGTGTAGTAATAATACACAAAAATTTGGTGAAGGTGAGTATGGAAGTGATTCCGTCCTTCACACGGACTTTTCGTTAAGAAGGTCTTGGTCGAAAACGTAGATGCTTAGAACCAGGTTTAGTGCGAGCTAATGATGCTCACCCTTTGCAGCCTCCTTGTCTGCATTTGTGAGTCCGGAATCAGGAGCTTCCAGGAAGCGCCGACTTCATCCATGAGTTGGTCGTCATCGTCTCCTGCATCATCGATTGCAAACGGCGTCCTTTCCATGATCGCCACGTCCATTGCCTTGACGTGTGGCAGGGGAGAAAACAGACGACAATGCCGAGCCAGTGCCGCTGTCCTGCGCAGCCTTGGCATTAATGGTGAGAGTCGACGAGGAACCCCGAGATGTCGTCAGGGTGTCCGAGCTATCGAATACAAAGATCGACTTGGACGCAGGTGAAACGAGTGGCTCGCGTGCCTTCGGTTCTTCCAGCCTCGTGTAACGCCCGATCGTCAGCCGATAGATGACCTAGTGTTTTCCGATCGTCTTCCCAAGCTCGTCGCCGAGTTTGTGCAATATCTTTTTGTTATCCTCTGTCGAGATGTTAAACCAGAGATCTTCCAAGAAGCCCCCGCCCGAAATGGGCAGCTCTAAATCCGAGACAGACTCCAGCTTGTACAACACGCTGAAAGGCCTTTAAATGCTACCCAAGCAGGCTGCACACGACGTGTTATGACGAGTGAGTAACGGCCGTGGCTCACACTGGCGTGCACAGAGCATGTAGTTACCAGAATCGATTGCTCTCCGGCGGTAGACCGTCCATGGTGCGAAGCATGATTATATTCGAGGAAAGGCTAGACCACTGTTGCGAATTCCTAGTCAAATCCCAGATGCGACAAACGAAAGGTCAACTCACCCCGTTTCCTATGTAAACTTGTGCTCTCTGCACGCGGTGTGTTATCCAGTTCCGTGTGCTCTCGAGTGCAGGAGGACTTACCCCTCCCACCACAGTCATATCCTTCGCACAACTACCTACTGATACCCCACATAGTCCCAATTATGTAGTAGCCAAATTATTGATTGAGTCAGATATTAGGCCATGGATCCGTCACCACATTGTCACCAGAATCTGTTTGTGTTTGGTTCGAATCCTTGGGCCATACGTAGCGTGACCACATTAGACGTCAAACTGGACCACTTATCATCCCTGATTCAGTACAAGAGCTACAGTACGAACGCAGAACACTTACCCCATTCCCTATAAATACTTGGGCCCGCTGTGCGACATACATGTCCAGAGCCTGTGCAACAAACTTCTGCTCCCAGGTCGTCTTCAGGTCCCGGCCGCTGCCGATGTGATCCCAACTCATGTTCTGTGCAAGGGCGGATTTAAGTTCTTCGACCCACAGCGTTGGGCCGTTCGTCATGATGTACAAATATCGAAGAGGATCCGCGGCTTCCTTCTGGACTTGGCTGACCTTCTCGACAATCTGTTCGACTGATGGGTAGCAGCGCTGAATGTAGAGCTCTATATTTGCCTCCGACGTTTCGCCCCAACCACCGTCAGTTGGTCGATCAAACTTGTCATGAAATTCAGGGAATGAGTTGAACGCGTTCCAATCCGAAGACCAATTGGCGAGATGCACACAATGATCTTTGAAGTCCCCTCGACGGACGTGAATCGCAAGAAGACCAGGGATAGTAAGTGACATGTTTTCCTCTTGAAAATCGAAGAACCCTCCCCAAAACGTTGTCTTCGTCGGCTGGAAAAGATGGCGGTTTCGACTGAAAGCATCGTGGACGAGTGGTGACCATCCCCAGTGCGTAGTGACCGGCGATTTCGACAAGTAGGGCCAAATACTCAACATCCGCTTCTTATTACCATATATCCTATTTGCCGACATGAGAAGGCTGTGACATATATGAATCATCCCAACTGCGTACCAAAATTCAAAAATCGCATTGCTGCTCGGGTCCAGCATGAGGCATGGGTCGTCAATCGAGTTGATTTTTTCTACCCATTTTTCAAATACGTAGGTAGCTGGAATATCGTCGCTATATCGCATGTCATCACTGTTGGTGTCCGACACCTGTAGGACTGTTGGATTCGGGCAGACTTCATGGAAGAACTCTCTGGAGACTGAGAGAGGAGTTTGATCACCCGGAGGCCATGGACCGCCAACCATCGGACCTGTTGGTAGCAATGAATTTGCGAAACAAAATCGGGGACGATGCTTACCGCCCAGGAAAGCAGAGAGGGGAATGCGCGAAGGGATTTGCTTGCCGTTATATTCTGAGTAGAGTGAACCGTCCGGGTTCCAAACGTAGTCATTGAACACGAAACTTTGTATCACGCCACGACAAAATCAGAAGTTCGCAAAGTGAGGTAGGCATGAAAGACAAACAGCGCGAGATACTCACGACCGATTGGTGGTATGGGCGAGCAAACCCATCATGACAAAATCTTGCATGACGTTCCCCCAACCCAAACCTAAAAAAGGATGGTGAGTGGGCAAGGCACTCATTCATTGTAGCATCCCAAGACTTCTTACTGTGGACATAGTTCGCAGCAAGGAAGTACTTCACGGTCTTGCGCTTGTACTCCTTGTAGTGCGGTAAGGAATTTTCTCTTGCTCTTACTCTCTCATACAATGGAGGATGTCGTGGTCCCACAGTTGCTAGCAGAATGTCGTGCCAGCGTATATAGACAAGAAATGCAATAGGAGACAATAACAAGATTCCCAGTAGTTTGAATCCTCGTCTGGACAACCTGTAGGACATTGGAAGAAGGGAGGTTAGGAAGACGTTAGGGCACCGAAAGTCAACCCCTGTCCGGACACTGCCGCGTCGGACTTCAAATCACCACTGCACACTAATACCTCGTTTGCCGTCTTCCGTGCTGTACAAGTCGATACAAATGTAGAAACGCGTGTAGTGAAAGTACACAGAATAATTTGGTGAAGGTGAGTATGGAAGTGATTCCGTCCTTCACACGGGCTTCGCGTTAAGAAGATCTTGGTGGAAAACGTAGATGTTATAACTAGGCACATCTTAATAGTGCGAGCTAACGATACTCACCCTTTGCAGCCTCCTTGTCTGCATCTGTGAGTCCGGAATCATGAGCTTCCAGGAAAGCGTCGACTTCATCCATGACTTGGTCGTCATCCTCTCCATGGACCATATCCAGGTCACTGTCGTCATCGTCTCCCGCATCATCAATTGCAAACGGCGTCCTTTCCATGAACGCCGCGTTGACTGCCTTGAGGTGTGGCATGGGAGAGAAAGTAGACGACAATGCCGAGCCAGGGACGCTGTCCTGCGCAGCCATGGCATTGATGGTGAGAGTCGACGAGGAACTCTGAGATGTCGTCAGGGTGTCCGAGCTATTGGATACAAAGGTCGACGGTGAGACAAGTGGCTCGCGTGCCTTCGGTTCTTCCAGCTTCGTGTAACGCCCGATCGTGGGCCGGTAGATGACCTGGTGTTTTCCGATCGTCTTCCCGAGACCGTCACTGAGTTTGTGGAATATCTTCTTATTATCCTCTGTCGCAATGTTGGACCAGAGATCTTCCAAGAAGCCTCCACCCGAGGTGGGCAGCTCTAAATCCGGGACAGACTCCAGCTTGAATGATGCTGACAAGTCAGTCTCGAAGAATGATTCCAGTATCTCATCGGCCAAGACGACCATTCGGAAACTAATCAAATTGCAGTCAGTAAGGTGATTTAAGCCCGCTGCACCATACCGTACGTTGCAAGATTAAGGTATGGTTGATTGTGACCTATTTGCTGCGGCTCGGGTTTCCCAGTCTCACTATTGATTTCTTGTGGTAAGAGGGTATCGCCGTATTCAAAGGCGTTCGTCATGAAGCGGCTAACCGCCCCCAGATATGCATCGCCAATTTCATGGCGGAAAATGAACTACAGGTGCTCGGTTAGTAATCACACAACACTCCGTGAAGCTCACCAAGAAGGATTCGGACAATGTCAGAACTTCGTCCTTGGTCAGATATACATCTTTGTTCTTGTCGTGCAGGTTGAAGAACCATTCTATGTTGTCCATCAGATCGTTAAACATTACACCGTCCAACCCAGACACTAGGTCCTAAAGCTCAAGTAAGCACCCAAAAGATGCCAATTCAGCCGCGAAACCTACCTGGAATGATAAAGACCCTTTGCAAGCAGTATCCCAGAAGTAGAAAAGCCTATCAATAAGTTCATGCTCTGCGACCTCGCGGTCGATGCGTTGCTAGCCAGAAATAAGCGATGAACCAGGAAAAACAGGGTGAGAGGTCCACACCTGGAAACCATTGAGCACAAGCTTTTCATCCCGTGCCCAGGTCAAGATCTCACTCAGGAACACCCTGAAAGTCTTTAGTCCGATTCTTGTTTCGGGTCTTTCCTGCATGCTATCAGTGCTGACAAGCAGCGAGGGCAGCGGCGCGACAGCCGGTGGGGGTGGCTCTACACACATCGCTTTGTACAGCGCATCGTAGATTAAGCCTACTTGCTCCTTTGTAAACCTTGCAAGCGTCTTGAGATTCCGAATAGCAGCCCGTCTTGAGAACATCTCGATGCTGATCACAATCTCGTTGCGGTATTTGCGCCGCTCAGAGAGAATCGTCTCATCTGTGATCACTGCGAACTCGCGGAACGATACTAGTAGAAGTTCCTGGAAGCGTGTGATGGCACGCGCCCTTGGGTCTGGTGAATCTGGGTGGGCCGACTCTCCAAGAGATGCAAAGTACTCTCTCATCAAGCTGCAGAGGATAAGAGGGACTGCTCTTGATGCGCAACGTAACAGGCTTACTTCAAGAACCCCCCATCATCCTGAATTTGCAACAACTTTTCCCCATTTATCTTGAGGATCGCTATGGAGTGGAAGGAAGATAAGAGGGGATCTAGACAGGATTAATGCACTGACCCAGTCTGTGGAGGGTTCAGCGAGATGTTCCATCACAGGCGTCGGGAGAAAGAAATCGTACCCAACTTGAAACAGCACTTTTGGACCCATGCAGAAGAAACAATCCACTATCCGAAAGGCGAATACCATCGGCATGCTATTGATGTATCTTATGGAGAAGAATGAGCTGATGAGCGAGACAAATCTATGCCAGGATCATACTGACAAACTCAAGAACCATGGCAAAGATGCAACCGACAGTTGCACGTCGACAGCTGAAAAGTGATCATGTATCATAGGAAGACACCGCACGACCAATGACTCGAAGACTCTCTGATCGAGGAGTGTTCCGTGCATGGTTGGACTAACAGACCAATTAAATCCAGTCGGGATGCATCTGGTTCCAGACATACTTGTAGTATCCGGGTAAATGATGATCACACAAAACTCCAAGGAGCCAAAACGCCTGTTCTTCTGACATGTAGCTAGAGTTCCGTGATGAGCCAAGTAGGAAAATGTAGACCACGGTACCTACATGAGAATCGCTGCAGCAAGGATATTCATTGCCTAGAGAAAATGCATGATGCAAGAGGCGCCTGAATAATGTATTGACTCACCTGGCAGTATCCTACTTCGGGGTTCTTCAACGAATAAGCCTGCAAGACGCGACGGAGCGCGCTGATTCCCTCCTCCGATTGGTACCCAGCATACTCAGGAAGACTACGGTGTAAATCTTTCTCGATATCCTCAAAGCTGGTGCTTTGCTTGCCTTTGATATCCTCGACAAGTTGATCATACAGACCCGGATACGTATACCGGAGATAGATTGAGCCAGACAGAGTTTCCCAGATCTCGCCACGGAGCCGATTGGGTAACCCGACCTGCACAAGACGCGTGCATTGGGGGTATCTCAATAGAGTGAGGTTCCGACCATGGGCTGCTCTAGGTGTTATCATCAAAATTAATCCGCAGCAAAGCACTTACTCCGTAGGTAAGTGGTCCAGAGCTTGATTTTAGAGGCTTCTCGCAATCTAGATGCGCTCAGGGGGTGAATGACACGTGAAGGAGAAAGCTCACTTCTTCGGATCACCTGGGAACCTGAACCTCAGGCCGAGACCTCCGTGGAACTCAGCTTCTGGAGGCGGAGATCCTTCCTTGGTCTCTGCGATCAAACTTCCGTCTTCTCGCTCGTGATCGGCCACCGAAGATGTCGTTGATATAAGCGCTTCGGAATAACAAGTCTTTACGAATCCTTTCACGGCTTTCATCTGACCATGTTGAAGCTCTGCTTTCAATGCCTCGCGCAAGAGAGTACAGAATGCATCTGCTGTTGGCCGCAGAGAAGTTAGTTGGACGATCTATCAAGAGATGTCAGTATGTCGCGAGAATATTGATGACGACTCACAATCTTCATGCCGTGCCAAGTTGATAAACTAAGTGCATAGACGCCAGCCCGAGCATTGAGTCGCTCCACGCGTCGTATGGTCGACAGAGGTAGTGTGAACCGGACTGATTTGCGGTCTAGTGATGAGAACGCCAGATATGGTGGGATGAGATGCAGTTTCCCTGCCTAGATGCGCAATGTCCGTTCATTTGCCCGGGAGAGAAGATGGCTGCGCACTCACGTATGAATCCTCGACGCCATGTTCGCCAAAACTAAGCACCGCATTGATATCCATCCTTGCAGCGTCTGAGGCGCTGTGCTTGTCGCCATCGTTGGGAGGCGATGTAATCGGCAATTCAGGTATTGAGAAGAAGAGATGTAGCAGCTGTTCCTTCGAGGGCTCCTTGAAATTCCGCAGTTGGGTTGATATCGTGGACATGTCTACGTCTCAATGTAGGGCTCTCTCTCCCAGCGAGAATGTGGCGACTGTAGAGGTTGAGTATTTGCGAACAACCAGTTAGCTGTAAGCTAGTCACAACGGATTGCGACGTAGACCGGTCAACGTTGAAGGGTGAAGTTCAAGGGGTGAAGTGTTGGTTGAGGGGCGACTCCTTTTGCAATGTTCCAAACGAGGCAAATCACTTGATCATGCTAGTCTACTTCACCAGGGAACGCCTCCCATGTAAATCAACGTGTCCGAAGCGTTCTACTACACCCAACACGCATTACACGGCTATAAATATGACTATTCTACACACTGAAAGGCCTTTACAAGCTACAGAACGATGCAAGATCAGCATACCAATTTTAATAATCCGCCATCGAAGGTGCCTGAGACCGCTTAGTCTGTGGTATGTCAGACAGGCGCCCGGCTTGCGCTCATGCCTTCTTGGGCAGCCACCCCCATGCAGGCTGCACATGACATGTTACGACGAGTGAGTAACGGCCGCGGTCCACACTGGCGTGCACAGTGCACGTAAGTTACCAGAATCGATTGCTCTCCGGTGGTAGACCGTCCATGGTGCGAAGCATGACTATATTCGAGGAAAGGCTAGACCACTGTTGCGAATTCCTAGTCAAATCCCAGATGCGACAAACGGAAGGTCAACTCACCCCGTTTCCTATGAAAACTTGCGCTCTCTGCGCCACTAGCATATCGACCGCTTGTGCAACAAATTTCTGCTCCCAGGTCAAGCTCAGATCCCGATTGCTTCCTACGTGTTCCCATCCCCCAAGATCGTCCAGGGCCATTTTGAGGTCCGCGACCCATGAATCAGCACCATTCGTCATGATATAGATGTGATCAAGGGGTTCCCATGACTCCTCACGTACTGTCTCGACCTTTTCGACGATCTGCTCAATGCTGGGATAGCAGTGGTCCATGTAGGCTTTGTGATTCTCTGGTGAAAGTCGAGGATCAGAGTGGACCTGATCGTACTTGTCAGGGAGCTCGGGGAAGGAATTGAACGCGTTCCAGTCCGTGTTCCATCTGGCCAGAAAATTGCAGTGCCCAGTGAAGTCTCCTCTTCGCACATGGATTACAAGTAGGCCAGCCATAGTCTCGTCAACTCTGGAACCCTGGCCTTCTGTCCAGTCCAAGGCAGGTGGGAAGATAACTCCACGATTTGCTTCGAAAGCATCGTGAACCAAGGGAGACCAACCCCAATGGGTCAAAGCAGGTAAACTGGACATGTATGGCCAAATGCTCAGAAGGCGATCTTTCCGAGAATACACCCTGCAAGACCCTGTCACTTCTCTGTCAGTATATGCTGCTAGGAACGCACTCGACGTTGAATATTTGTTTATCGGCGGATGTCTCTTCAAACTGTAGGCAAGGGTCCTCGATTGACGTAATCTTCTCCACCCATTTGTCGATGACAAATTTCACCGTGTCTGAACTGCTCCAGCCACTAGCATTAGATAATCGCAAGATGGTCGGATATGGGCAAACTCTATGGAAGAAGTCCTTGTGAACAGCTCGAGGAGCGCTATAGCCTGGAGGAAGCGCCCCACCGGCCAGCGGTCCTTGAATGTTCGATTGTACTCAGCGCTTGTGCACCAAAGAAAGAAGTGCTCTTTACCGTCGATAAGTGCAGTCAGAGGGATGCCAGATGGAATGAGCTTCCCATTAAAATGTGAGTATGGTGTGCCATCAACGGTCCATGTATAGTCATCAAAGACAAAACTAGGACTGGTGTCAAAACGGACTTCCTCAGTCTGTGAGGCTACTGACGAGCGATTGGTTGCGCATGCGAGAACATAGCTTAGGATGTAATCTTGCATTATATTTCCCCATCCTACTTCTACAATGACAATCAGCGAGGTTTGCGACGGAGCGTATTGTTTAGCATACTAGTTGGATGATTTGGTGACCATAAGTACTTGACATCTGATCGTTCATAGGATTGATAGTGTGGCAGCTCCAGTTCTAGTTCGCGGTGATGCGGGTATAATGGAGGATAGCGACCATAGACAAGTAAGCAATGAACGAGGCTGTGATTGAACGGAAAGGCCACGAGAATTAAGGTCGCCGTTGCAAAGAGGACCACAATTCGCGACCAGCGTCGATTGTAAGGAAAGCAGAAGTTTGACATTCGCGAATGTCGGTTTTCTTTAGCTTTCCACGTAAAGAGTCGTAGTTCCAGTTTACTTGCAGAACGGGGAGAGACGGGATCTTCTTGACGTCAACTTGGAGTACCCTGTGTCTAACCATAGCGCTAATCGGGAAAGGTCCATTTATACCACCTAGAACACAGCAGGCATTGCGGTCAAACCGTCACTGCGGCAGGCGCCACCAACCGCAGTAGCGGTACACCCTGGAGAGATGAGTCATTAACGTACATATGGCGTAAGGATGCAAAACATTTGGCCGATAGCAACTCCATAGCCGGCGGCTCCGAGTGGTGTTCATCGTCCAGTACTATCTGAGTCTCTGTCCAAAGATACCCCGGTGATATGTCCACACCACCGTTATCAAGTCGCTGAGCCGTCTTGGTGGACGCGTAAAGGCCTATTACGGGTTACTGCGCCGCAGCTCCCAACTAGAAGTAACGGCAAGTCAACAAGAAAGCGCAACCATCATAACATGCAGATCGATAAGTAACTTTGTGCGATAAGAAAAGCTTCCTAGTACTTAAAGGGTGATAGTAAGCTCTTGGGGCAGTGAATTAATCTGAATCATTTGCGGAGGCGTGTTGTGTTTTTGTGGACCCGATCCGAAGAAGGCAGGTGGAGTCACTATTCTCACCTTGCGCAGCATGTATGCCCGCTAAGTACGGTTATATCATGCATCATGATCGTTACTAGAGCGGCATCTCGAAAGTGTTTTGGCGAGGATTTGCAAGGTTGCCAATGGAAACTGTTTGGACCTAATTGTATGTAATTGTTCGTGTTGATTTTTTTCTCTATTGTTTCCTGCAGTTTGGCTGCAGTTGTTCAAGTTCAAGCTGCTGTTGCATGTTTTGTTGTTCTTCGTTCTGTAGTGCTTATGAGTTTTTCCGCTAAGGCTCTTGCGTCATTAGACATGTTACCTATATCCTGATGTTGATGCAGGCTGAGTGCTGAGTGCTGAGTGCTGAGTGCTGATCATGATGCATGATGCATGATGGGCTGCTGGTGCTGGAGGGAACTCGTGTCACATTTATTTTCAGCCGATTATGAGCCCTCTGCGTCGCGATTGTACAACATCCTTCAATGTGTTACCAACAAGAGGCAAGATCTTAACTTTCAACCTGATGTTATTCTGCTGTGCGTGATGTGTTCAGAGCACCATGGCCGAAGAGGAAATAGGGAGGTGTTTTGAGTCTTGACATTATCCGTTCACGGGTGCTTCCAGTCTGAGTACTGCTAGGGTGCTTCGCCTATATTCGGAACAACCCAGCTAGCAGAGATTTGCTTGCCAGATTGTGTGCTGTCTTGTGCTACATTTTGTTCCACGAAATCCTTGCTAAAAATTGCAGAGCAACTTAATGGTGATAATAATGATCGATCGCCAGTCACCCTAGGACACCTCACCTCTTCGGATGAACGTTCTCGATCCTCAGCTTGCTCTGTTCGAACATTGACAGTCTCTTGACAATGCAACAATATCATTGTGAATTTCGGACTATGTACTATTGTAAAGTGACGCAACTAACCCAAGCAACAGTTAGGAAAGCAACTACCGACATGTTAGTACATAACTACCATCCGATCTACAAGCTGTAGCCGAGCCCAAAGCTCGCTTAGTTCAGGGTTTTGCCCATTTTGGAAACACGCAGCCAATCAGAGCTCTCCCTTCTGCGGGACAAGAGTCGTTTAGAGTCATCAAGCGATAACGTTACTCGTCAGCTTTGCAGATAGGCAAGTACGTTTAACAAGTACGTTCATTAGCTTTACATAAATTCCCTTTATCCAGTTTCGTGTACTCTAGACTCGAGGGCTTATATACTCCTCCCACCTTAGCCGCATCCTTTCACACAACTACCTACTGATACCTCACATAGTCCCAATCATGTACTTAGTAGCTAAATCATCGAGTTGTAGATTGTAGTAGATTGTAAGATATTAGTCCATAGGTCCGTCACGACACTTATCCAACATCATCATTTCACCAGAATCTGTTCGTGTTCGGTTCTAATCCTTGGGCCGTACGCAACATAACCACGTTAGACGTCAAACTGGACCACTTATCATCCCTGATTCAGTACAAGAGCTACAGTATGAACGCAGAACACTTACCCCATTCCCTATAAATACTTGAGCCCGTTGTGCGACATACATGTCCAGAGCCTGTGCAACAAACTTCTGCTCCCAGGTCGTCTTCAGGTCCCGACTGCTGCCGACGTGATCCCAATTCATGTCTTGTGCAAGGGCGGATCTAAGTTCTTCGACCCATGGGGTTGGGGCGTTCGTCATGATGTACAAATATCGAAGAGGATCCGTGGCTTCCTTCTGGACTTGGCTGACCTTCTCGACAATCTGTTCGATTGATGGGTAGCAGCGCCGGATGTAGAGTTCCATATTTGCCTCCGACGTTTCGCCCCAACCACCGTCAGTTGGTCGATCAAACTTGTCATGAAATTCAGGGAACGCGTTGAACGCGTTCCAATCCGAAGACCACTTGGCGAGATGCACACAATGATCTTTGAAGTCTCCTCGACGGACGTGAATCGCAAGAAGCCCAGGGGTAGCAAGTGACATGTTTCCCTCTTGAGAACCGAAGAACCCCCCCCATAGCGTTGTATCCGTCGGTTCGAAAAGATGGCGGTTTCGACTGAAAGCATCGTGGACGAGTGGTGACCATCCCCAGTGCGTAGTGACTGGCGACTTCGACAAGTAGGGCCAAATACTCAACATCCGCTTCTTATTACCAAATATCCTATTTGGGGGGCCATGCCGACATGAGAAGACTGTGACGTATATGAATCATCCCAACTGCGTACCAAAATTCAAAAATCGCATTGCTACTGGGGTCCAGCATGAGGCATGGGTCGTCAATCGAGTTGATTTTTTCTACCCATTTTTCAAATACGTAGGTAGCTGGAATATCGTCACTAAATCGCATTTCATCATTGTTGATATCCGACACCTGTAGGACTGTTGGATTCGGGCAGACTTCATGGAAGAACTCTCTGGAGACTGAGAGAGGAGTTTGATCACCGGAAGGCCATGGACCGCCGACCATCGGACCTGTTGGTAGCAATGAATATGCGAAACAAAATTGGGGATGATGCTTACCGCCCAGAAGAGCAGAGAGGGGAATGCGCGAAGGGATTTGCTTGCCGTTATATTCTGAGTAGAGTGAGCCGTCCCGGTTCCACACGTAGTCATTAAACACGAAACTTTGTATCACACCACGACAAAATCAGATGTTCGCAAAGTGATGGAGGGACAAAAAGACAAACAGCGCGAAACACTCACGATCGATTGGTGGTATGGGCGAGCAAACCCATCATGACAAAATCTTGCATGACGTTCCCCCAACCCGAACCTAGAAAAGGATGGTATGGGCAAGGCAGTCATGTATTGTAGCATCCCTAGACTTCTTACCGTGAGCATGGTTCGCAGAAAGGAAGTACTTCACGGTCTTGCGCTTGTACTCTTCGTAGTGCGGTAAGGAATTTTCTTTTGCTCTTATTTTCTCATACAGTGGAGGAAGTCGTGTTCCCAAAAAGTGTGGCAGAATGTCGTGCCAGCGTATGTAGATAAGCAACACAATGGAAGCCAATAACGAGATTCCCATTAGTCTGAATCCTCGTCTGGAAAACCTGTAGGACGCCATTGGGAAAAGGGAGGGAGGAGGTTGGGAAGACGTTAATGGAAGGCTCTCAGATTGCCTGTGCTCTCTATTGAGGGCAGGTGGCCGAGGCCGTGTTTGGTCGAACGTGATTTGATGCCGACGGCGACAATAATTGATCACCGGAGCGACGACAGAGCGGAAATATCCTATGTGAGTGCTGGCTTGATATTGGACCTGCTGAGGAGGTCAAACGAAGGTTGTCGTTGTTCAGAACAGTCCTCACGAGCAAAATTTCTCCGCTTATGCAACATAAAACAAATGATGTGTGGAAGACGCGAGGCCAGGCCAATACCGGCAATCGGACGTACCATCGAATGGATGGAGAAAGAACACAGAAGAGCCGCGGTGTCCCGAGTTCTAGAATCGTCGTGAGATATATATACACCCCGCAGCGAACACCCGTATGACCAATGGGCGCAGTTACTAAGGGCTGAGTGGAGAATTGACGGTTTCACTTTCAGATTTCCAGCGAAGTAAGGTATACCCTGGGCGTTACATATTGGCTTGAGAGCACCTGTTGAACCTCGACATTTTGCGCTGGCATATGGCATATCGGGGCAAGTTTGTGAGAACAAAAATTATGTAGTTCGTTGACACGCACTGGAAGCCCGAAGGGGGTGACTAAAATTGGGCCAGCGAATCACCAACAACTCGAAGGAATGTTCTCATCGCCGACCACCATGTATTAGTAGTGACACTGATCTTTCCGCGAAGCATCACAAACCCATCTGCGCATAAACACTGTTCGACCAGGACCACTCGAGCGGTCGCGACTCCACAGAGAGGTTGTTTGATGGATAAGGTTCTGTCAGGCGTGTCCTCAAAGTTGAACGAGTCCCACGGTCTGAACGTTCTCGGTATAGGCAATTCTATATTATATTCCATTTGTCCTTCATTTTATTAATATTAAATGCCACCGCAAGCTTTGCAAAAGTCTGTTTCGCGGTGCTATGTTGGTCCCAACACTGGCATCACAAGCCTTGTGTTTTTTTTTGCACTTTAGTACTAACCCTGTTTTATTCCTGCTCGTTTTGACGAACGAAGGCTTCGTACTTACATCACATTGACGCGGTTGTGTAAAGAACTTGGGGGCAGGAATGGCATCTGTGACTGTGAGACGACGGCTGTTCCATATCAACGACTTCGTTGTTGCCCGCAAGTCCTGACCTTAGATTTACCTCTTCGGGAAGAATACCCGACAACATGCAAATTCAGTGCAGTTTTGCAGCCCAGTGTAGGCCCCGTTTCCATATTCTTCGGGATCTGCGATGCACTGCAAGTGAAGGACGGTGTCAGACTTCAGTGCTCCTGGGGTCTCGAGCATGCTATCAACACGTGTGGATCCCCTTGAAATAACACCTGCTACGCGTATAGTTATTAGTAGGTTTCGGGAGGGAACTTGGGGGTTGTGTTGCTTCGCGCGTTCGTCCAGTTTGCGGGGGCGCCAATGCAGAGTAAGTTCTTGATTGAGACAACCATACGGTGACCAAAACATGATGGGGAGTGCAGGACGTGCTTCGAGTCATAGGGCATGAGCCAAACTTGTTGAGAACGTCGCCGTGAACGATGCCAACCGCTCATAATTCCGGATGATAGTCCCGGATGGTCTGTAACCAGGTTGTGCATTATGTACCAAATTGGTTCCTCCGTAGGTCCTGGTGAACCCGTGAGTCGCAACCTGCAGCTCATATACAAAGAGGTGCATTCCTTTATGGCAAGCGCGCGTTTTGGCATCAGAGGCTTAATATGTGACTAAGCTCCCTTCACCACCGTCGCCATCCGCTGTCGAAGTGGACAGCGTGTATGAGGGCTGGAACGCCGTCGCGGACAGACCTTTGTTCACCAACAGTCTCCATGTGCATCCTCCCATTGTGTGCTGCTGTCTCGGATGGCGCTTACAATATACCACAGACTTTTGGCGCTAGGCTACCGTTTCAGTGGAGGGTCTTAACGAGGCTCTCTTAGCAAGCTATCTCATATGTTCGACCTCGTCGGGGGACACAGGCTGGGGGGTTGGTTTGGGTGATGTGGGCTGCAGGTCGAGTCTGTGCCCAGGTGGGCAAAGTTCCAGTGCTGCTCGGTCGAGGACAATGACTCTCTCTCGGTCCTCCATCGCACAGAGTTCCTCGTACTGAGTGCCGAGACAACATGCAAGGGTTTAAAGACATCGCCCAACCTAGGTCCCCAGCTGGGCGAAGGTCGAGTCCTTTTCGGTTGAGGACGATTACCTGATCGCTTAGGGTGGGCAAGTTCCGGTGCTTCACGATCAGGCACGATTGCCTCGTCAATCCCGTCTCCTTGCTCAGACTTGGCGACAAGGGAATCTGCACGTGAATGCAACCGTCGAACTGGCAAATATAGGATTATGGATTTGATTTCACTGCCCTCCGCGCCGACAGAAAAAGACAACCACCTTCTGAATGCATGCGGACCGACCAAACTCGCTTCAACTTGGCGAAAAGGGATTTTGCCCGTGAAAGCAACTCTCGAACTGGTAACTGTAAGATCATTTCACTGCTCTCTAAGCCGACAGAACGAGACAAGTACCGTTCGAATACCGAACTTGATTCAACATGGTTGTTTGGGAGCACGCTGGAATGTTATGTAAAAAAGGCAATGATCGGATGCACAGTTCACCCGGACACTGCGTGGACTCTTTGTCGGGTGAACATCTAATCCACCTGCGAAAAGGTTGGGAAAGGGCTGGCAGGTGTGAATGAGAAAGCGGCGGGCACGGTGAGCAGCGAGCGGGATGGCATTTCACAAACTTCGTCCTGCCAGGGCCGAGGCCTGAGGGACGGGAGACACCGGTGAACAATGAAACGCTTATGTAATACAAGGTCCGCGAATGCGACGCCAAGTTATAGTCTCGGATCCATCCGTTGTGGTGACACCTGAGTCCAGCTGAGTTTCAACTTATCGGTGCAGAAACATCCCTGGGTCTGCACGGTTTTTTAATCCCCCGCAGGCTCCGCACGTCACCATAACGGATGGACCTCTCGGGAGACTACCAAGCAGAACGAGACGTACAGGCGGACTTTGAATGCACATGTCCGACTGGAATATCCAAATTTGGTAGGCGCTGTGGTTCATTGCAAGTACACCTTGGTCTCGTCGAAAAAAAAATAATATTAGAGAATAATCTCGACATCCATCTGCTTGACATCGTGGGGAATTGCGCGATGATTGCAGGGCATGGGGGAACTCGGGTGACGACGACAAACTGTGTGCCAAGAGCTTCCCAGATTCAAGCTCCGAACGCCTCTAATTTTGGAAGCGATCTATGGTTCTGCAGCGGGATGTACCTCACATGAATGATGAGAGGTGCGTACATATATAGGAAATAATATGGGACTCTCGTTAGTATGTGTAATGCCTAAGGGTTCCTATGTACCCTTCCTGTATAAAAACTTAGCCGTTTACTAGCAGGTGAGTATTCCCCCACCCCTCCCGTGCAGATACACCTCGCGGACCGTTCGAGTCCGTGGAGAGATGGTACTTACTACTGTCCTGGCAGCGTTGCTCTCCATCTCTTTTGCAGATGCGGTAATTCCAAATGCCATGCTACGCGGGAGACCTGCTATCCCCCAGATTCCCCTCCCCGAACGCTCAGTCACGAGCCCGAACGGGACGGCCCTACCCCCGCTCACGACCGTATATTACTTCGATCAACTGATCGACCACAACGACTCCAGTCTTGGTACCTTCCAGCAACGATATTGGATGGACTGGGAATTTTACGTGGATGGTATATTTTTTCGTTTTGCCTCTCTTCGTTGGAAGTTTCCGCTTATGAATCGAAATACATCTAGGTGGTCCTATCGTATTTATGACTCCGGGGGAGGTCGACGCTGACGGTATCCTTCTCAGCGCCCCATCCCTTGTGTGATCATTTGACACCTTTGCAGGCTATGAGGCTTACCTCACCAACGCAACCATCAGTGGCATGATCGCTCAACAACAACATGGGGCTACCGTCCTCGTCGAGCACCGTTTCTTTGGGTACTCCAATCCTTATGACAACCTCACATCACAGAGTCTCGAGCTCCTGACAATCCAACAAGCCATTGACGATCTCGTCTACTTCGCGCAGAATGTTAACCTCCCCATGCCTGGAGGTGATAACGTCAAGCCCGACACTACGCCATGGGTCTTGCTCGGCGGAAGTTATTCTGGTGAGTACCATCTGAATCTGTTGTTGGACAAATGCTGAAGCGGAGCGCCCGTAGGTGCTCTGACGAGTTGGACGATGGTGAAGTAAGTCTATTCCACGAGGGATCCGACATTACATTGATTGATTCACCACAAATAGCAAGCCGGGTGTCTTCCGTGCGGGTTATGCAACATCGAGTGTCGTGGAAGCAATAACGTGTGTGTTCACTTCATATGCTGCCTTGTTCCACGTCTGATCCTCCTGCGCAGCGACTATTACGGCTACTTCACGCCTATCCGTGAATACATGCCCCAGAACTGTTCCTCTGACGTTCAAGCTGTCGTTGCATACCTCGACCAGCTCTACGCCGAGAATAATACGGCTGCTATGCAGAGTCTGAAGGAAGCTTTTGGACTTGGTGGTCTCTCGCACATCGATGGCTTTGCCTCTGCTCGCAAGTCCTTGATCTACCTCCTCGGGACAGGATTGATACTGACAAAATGTCAATCCAGTGCAATATAACCTGGGTGATTGGCAGTCCTTGCAGCCTGATGTTGGCCCCGGGGCCATGTTCTTCGAGTTTTGTGATGCACTGGAAGTGAAGGATGGTGTCAGTGCACCCGCGACCGGCTGGGGTCTCGACAACGCCATCAACTCATGGGGGTCGTTCTGGAACACCACTTACTATGCACATGGTAAGCCATCGCGAGGGACATTCCATCGGCAATGTAACAGAAGCTAACATTCGGAATTTCGCGTGTTCGTTTACTGTGTAGTGTGCAATACCACCGATGCAGAGTAGGTTTCCAGATTTAGATAGGCTACTGCATGGTGTTTGGGAGTGCTAATGTGGGGGTGTTATTGTGTGCAGGACGTGCCTCGGGACGTACGACGCCAGTCAAGTGTATTGGACGAACGTCACCGTGAACAATGCCAACCGCTCGTGGTTCTGGATGGTCTGTAACCAGGTTGGGTACTACCAAGTTAGTCCTCCTCTGGGTCAACCCGCCATCGTGAGTCGGATCCTGCAACCCGTATACGGGGAGGTGCGTGCCTAGCGTGCTTGTGAGAGGTGGTGCTGTGTTCTGATCGGCGCGGACCTCAGAGACAATGCGTCAACATGTTCCCGCAAAAGTTTTCTTCGCCACCGTCGCCGTCCACTACCGAGGTAAACAACATGTATGAGGGCTGGAACGTCAACGTGGACAGACTATTCTTTGTCAATGGTCTCCGTACGTACTCCTGCCCCTTGTGTCCTGCCCTCTTCTCGCTCACAAGGTAAAACTCTACAGGCGATCCTTGGCGCGAGGCCACTGTTTCCGCGGACGGTCTCAACAAGGCTAACACGACCACGCAGCCCATCTACGAGAGCGACGGCTTCCACTGTTCGGATCTGGTCGCTGAGAATGGTATCGTCGACGAGACGGTCTACGCTGTGCAGATGGCAGGCCTCGAGTACATGAAGACGTGGCTTGCATGACTGCCGAGGGCACTGAGGCGATCCAGGACTTGAGGTTTAAAGTGGGATGCAGCCAAGAGCCGCCGTGCCTTGCAGCAACCACGTGACAGCATTTTGTAGGTTGAAAAACTACACAGTTAGAAAAAAAATTCAGAAATGCCAGAAATGTTACAGCTGGAGGACCCTTGGACCTACATGAATTCCGCTGTGCAAGTGGATCGAGTAAATTGTGTCCGAGAAATGAAGGTGTCAAGTTTTCGAGCACCCTGGCGTGTTTGTACGCGGGCTGTGATTGGATGGCGGTATCATGTGCTGTTCAAAGCGCAACGACCTGTCCTTTTCCTCTGGCTCTAAGCACTCCATGACAGGTGTCTGTATTTTTGCCTGAGCATTTACATTGTATTATTCAGTTGCTCCCCCTGCTCCCTTTCCCTTCCCTTGACAGGCTAACGAGGCACCTGGGCTTAATATGTATATGCATAATTAGCGTAGTTGGCCAAATAAAATCCAATCGTTCATTCATGCACTTCAGCACTCAACCAAGTAATCGCAGTCGCAGGTGACTCCAGAACTGCAGCGCTAACAATGTGAGGACGTTTTCGCTCTCTCCAAGTCCGAGCGCATCGAGACGACGTTTTCGAGAAATTCAGCGACGGCCATGAGATTGACGAGGCAGTAACTCTCTTTGCCGGCAAATGATTGGTTGCGGAAACGTTGGGTAGACAGTAGGTGCTATATGAGTCTGGATGGGTTCGCTTTGACGACGCAAAATATACTATGGGGAGGAGGGCGTCTCCGGAGACGGGGTGAAGGTGTCGATGGTGGAACAGTTTCAGGAGAGGAGGCTTGGGATGGTTGATCGGGCGGGGTGGAAAGGTGTATCACAGGTATCGATGGACTTCATTTCTCTGTTGATTTCGGTGGGGGGCCGGGACCGGGCGTGCTTGCATGTTTGGTAGCCTCGGTAGGGCCTGGAGACGAACGGGCGGGATTTCTGAGAGGCCCTCTACAATATATCAGCACTGATTCGCGTACATCATGACAAGCACGCTGACCAACGACGAATTTGTGGGCAGGGACGACAACAACCACCTTTTCGCGAGGGGAGCGAGCGGCGAGATCCAACTGAACCAAGGTTACGATACAGGGTGAGACAAGGAATCCAGAAAGACAGGACGAGGGGAAAGGGGCGGTTGCGTCGCGCGCGAGGGGGACGGTAGTGTGGCGCTGGACGGCGGGAGGGCGGGGGGGACAGAGGGGGCAATGCGTGGAGTGGAATGTGAGGGCGTCACTGCAGAGACATCAGCAATGAAGGGTCAGTGTTTGAACAAATTGATGTACTCGTATTGAAAGCTGGGGCCAGGCTTTCAACATGAATACATCAACACTCGGCACAGAGGGCACGGTGTGGTCTCGTCCGGCCTTCCCACACTACGAGTCACCGTCTCGCTGACAAGCGTTTCATGCTGCGGACTCGGGGGGCGACAAGGCGCGGTCGATCTGCATGAACGGCATCGGACGGCGGATCAGCAAACTCGGTGGGTCAGGAAGATGGGCAGGCTTCAATACAGGTGTCTTTGACATCAGCAACATCACACAAAGTACGAAAAAGTTATATACCCCTTATATGATACAAAAGTCAAACAAAAGTTGTCTAAATCATATATTGGATAAAGGTCAGCACAAAGGACAATCTTATATTCAACTGCACATTATTTTACCAATGGCCAATAAATATTTTTGCTTATAATGGGTTTATATAGGTTTATATACCCATGGCAACAGGTATCAGACTGAGGCATACAGCACAATTAGTATAGAGCTTTTGTGCTTCAAGTGATGAAAAAGGACGAAATCTAACAAGGCCCTACAAGGTTCTCACAGCCCTGCCAGCACTACCAAGGTCAACAGTAGCCATCTCGTCGTTGTGCAAGCCCTTGCAAGGCAATCCCAGACTACAACCTCTGCGAGACACTACAGATATGCATGAGCAGATTTGTCCTCAGGCTCCTCTTTTTCCAACTTGATATTCTCGCCATCCTCGCACCAAATGCATCCTCCCAAGGTAATCATCCTTGCACTCTTCATCATCCTCCATTCATCAATGATAGCCGATAAGTCATGGCTCGCAGCAGAGACCGCCTGAACAGAGTCAGTGCTATTTCCAGACAGCAAAAGATTGGAAACAGAAGACACAGATGAAGATTGTGAACGGCATGTAGTGCCTGCGTGACAATGCCTCTTGCTCCACAACGCTTCCAATACCCAAGTCATGGTGCGTGTCCCATGCCAGCCCGTTTCTCTTCCCCTGACGCACAACCCCGCACAGACCGACGTTGCTAAGGGTGCACAAACCCTCGATTCACATTCCCCGAGCTCTCGTGGCAATACAATGTCCCACCCAATACCCCGGCGCTCCTCGCGTTTAAAGACAAGGGTGCGCGGGAACCTACAGTCTTTTACCCCTCGTCGCATTCCACCGACACGCTAAACGCATGGTTGTAAGTACACCGCTTCCCGTCCAAGCTCTCCAAGGTCATGTTCGAACAGGTTGTGTAGCCCCACACAAGCCGCTCATGCTCATCGTCGTCCCACCCCAAGACCAACAAGTGACTATTGGACAAGTTGCACGAGATCGCGAGAAAACAGCGATTGTGTGTGTAGCGTGTGGGGGCAAACAGAGGTGGCGGTGCTGCTGGGACAACGTGGGAGGTGGTGTCTACGTGGATGTATGTATGCGGGTCAGTGGGCAAAGTGGATCAAGGTCATGTATGGGATCAAGCCAGGGGCGGAGGAGCCTGCAATCATCGAGGTCGATTACGAGTAGTTCTGTGCGTGCGCGTGTCCCTGACTGACGCATTCAGCATCTAGTGTAGTACGACAGGGGCACGACTAGCCGCACCGTCTCTCTCGCTCAATACAGTGAACGTCGCGTCTGCGCTCGAGGCAATCCTGCCTGTCCGAACTTGAAGCACTCGCAGAGTGTGATTGAACAGGCTGTTTTTGTGCGTTTTTGTTTTTCCCTTGGCTTGTTGCTCATCTCTTGTACTTTTGTGTCTTGCGTAGCCCTCAGATACAAGTCTCAACGCGACGCTCATCTGGCTCCAAAGCACGGTTGCTGCATTTCTGTACATGATGGTCCTTGTCGTCCTCGGACTCGCAGGCGCTGTCGCCATGGCACTCCGCAGCCTGTTGATGGAGAAGCAGTACACCCAAGGGCAGTCATCTTGATTTATCATTCCCGAGGTTCGTTGGGGGTATATAGGATTTGATCTGACCGAGCACGTCAATGATGATAATGTGGTCACACCGTGTGTAGAACTAACTACATGGGCACTTGATTATGCCGTCTATGAAGTTGACTTAGTCACATGACTCTGGCGCGCGTCTCAAAATGTATTTCTTTTTCAGACTCCGACATGTCACCTCTTCGCCTTGTACCATCATCATGCTATGGCGGACTAATCCCACCGATCCGCCCAAGTGCACCAAATGAGTTGTCTTACTGTATTAATGGGTTTCAATCTCTTTTATGTATACTCAATTTAGCATGAGGAAATGTTGATTATGGATGGATTACTCTTTGTAAGTTTCGATGTAGTTGCTTATGTAATAATTTACCACAGCAGCATACTTCATGTTCGCAAGATCGAAACTACAGTATCTCCTTTCAAACCATATTTTTGTTGATATTTCTCAAGCCTGCTTTTGTGCTGATCAATAATTTCCCTTCCCAGATTTGCCCTTTGGCCTCATTCCTGCCTGATCTATATTGACAGGCACAATTTCCTGCCCCGTAGGCTGTGTGACAAATACTAGTATGTAGGATATGCCAACACATGGGTTTCACATACAGGTCATGATCGCCCCAAGACTGTGTTGCTCAACCTGTGTGGGCTATACATTGTCCTGAAATCTGATGTCTTCATGATCAAGTTGGACATGTTGAGTGTGATGTACCCACTTGCTGTTGCTGCTGTTGCTAGGATGTCCTGCCCTGCCTCAATTGCATTCTTGAGCTGATGGAATGTGCTATTGTATAGCAGAGACGGCCATCATAGGTCTATGTGCATGTGCATTTGCACACCCACGTATCTTTTGCATGTGTGCACTCTCACCAATATCTGTGGGTGTGTGAAATGTACGGTTACAGGCAAGCCCTCCAGTAGGCAAACACTGCCATTTCTCATTGGACCCCATTGTGCTCTGTGCTCTCCAACTGCTGCATTGTATTGCTTGATTGCTTATATTCATGCTCTAGGATTGTTATTCTTATGATATAACTTATGGTGCCACTGTGACTACGTTTGTTAGAGTACTATGTATTACTAGCCTGTACCATGGGTAATGTTACTAGCCGTGAAAGGGCCTATATCATCTTGCATGACCTGACATGAAACGACCAGCACTCACTGATAGAGCACAAGCCTAGTAGCAATAAGACAATAGCAAGAGTAGAGTAGCTCCTAGAGTTGAAGGGAAAACTCCAAGAGGACAAGACTGAGGTCCTCTGGCGCTCT